>OVAV01001232.1:0-13977 GCA_900406375.1 Iberis amara
GTGTTTGGCCGAATGTCTTTGTGTCTTGACTTGGACAATACCCGAGTAGGTTATCCAAGTCATACCTAAACTGGTCTCAGAAGTGCTTAACTATGGCAACAACCAAGTAGCATGTCCACGTCAACACCTATCTTCCTTCAACTCGTCCTTAATGTTCCAAAAGCTTATTAAGTACTTGAATTAACTCCAAAATGCAACATGTTTGCAATACTCAAACAAAACTATCTTAAACATGCAAGGCGCTTATAAAGAACTATCAATGCAACACAAGGATGGCAAATCCGAAGCAAAGTGATGACAAATATATGTTTAAAGCTGTTAAAATATAGGGACATCACACTACGCAAGGGACTGCCCAAACCAGAGAGTAATGATCCTTAAAACCAATGGAGAATATGAGTCTCAAGATGAAAGAGAGGAAGAACAAGAAGATTATGAAGAAAACATTGTTGATTATCCGGAAACAAGATAATTACTAGTCATAAGGAGAGCTCTTAGTGTATTATTGGAACCATATACTATTCAAAGAGAAAATATCTTTCACTTTTAAAGCACTATAAACTCCAAGGTATGTAGTCTAATTATTGATGAAGGTTCTTTTACTAATGTGGCTATCAAGTATTTGGTTGATAAGTTAGGTCTCCAAAGGGCAAAGCAACCTCATCTATATTAACTCAAACGACTTAACGATGAGAAAGAATTTAAGATTTCAGAAAAATTCATTTTTCTTTTCACCATAGGCAAGTATGAAGATACTATCGTGTGTGATGTGGTGCCAATGCAAGCATGTCACCTTCTTTTAGGTCGACCATCGCAGTTTGATAAGGAGACTATTCACAAGGGAAGAACTAATTATTATTCCTTCACTCACAAGAATAAGAAGCACACTCTAGCCCCTCTTACCCCACGGGAAGTGCAACATATGCAAAGATCTATGTCTAAAGAATCCAAGCTAAACAAAATTAAACTTTATTTTACTCCTACTAAAGTTTTGAAATCTCTAGAATCAAAGGACAATGTGATACTAATGATCTTTAAGGAAAGTTTGTTTTCAGGTCAAGAAGAGCAAGAACTAACTCCTGAAATGCTTGAACTATTAAAGAAAGTTAAGGAGGTGTTCCCTGAAGAAATACCACCAGGTTTGCCTCCAATAAGAGGAATTGAACATCATATTGATCTTGTTCGAGGAGCACCATTGCCTAACAGGCCATCCTATAGAGTTAATCCCACACAAGCAATAGAGCTAGAAAAACAAGTCCAAGAGCTCAAGTCAAAAGGTTATATTCGAGAGAGCTTAAGCATGTGTGATGTTCTAGTCATTTTGGTGCCGAAGAAAGATGGAACATAGAGGATGTGTGTTGATTGTAGAGCCATCAACAACATAACAATCAAATATAGACATCCAATTCCAAGATTTGATGACATGCTTGATGGGCTCAATAGAGCCACAATCTTCTCGAAAATTGATTTGAGGAGTGGATATCATCAAGTAAGGATGGAGGAATGAGATGAATGGAAAACAACGTTTAAGACAAAGCAATGCTTATATGAGTGGTTGGTTATGCCATTTGGACTCACAAACGCTCCAAGTACATTCATGAGGCTTATGAACCATGTCTTAAGGGCATACATCTGTAAGTTTGTAGTAGTATACTTTGATGACATATTAATCTATAGCTCAAATCATGTAGAACATCTAACTCACCTTGAATAGGTTTTAGAGACACTCTGAGCTTAAGGTCTTTATGCTAATCTAAAGAAGTGCACGTTTTGTACTAACCAAGTATTGCTTTTAGGATTTGTTATTAGTTCACAGGGATTAAAGTTTGATGAAGATAAGATAAAAGCCATTCAAGACTGGCCTACACCAACCACTATTGGCAATGTGAAAGATTTTAGCTTCATAGCTTCACCCTTAACTTCAGTGATTAAAAAGAATGAAGAATTCAAATGGGGTCAATCTCAAGAGGATGCATTCAAAAAGCTCAAAACAACCTTACACATACACATGTTATGGAACTTCCTAAACTTGATAAATTTTTGAGATTGAATGTGATGCTTCTGGTACAGGTATAGGAGATGTCCTAACTCAAGGAGGAAGACCACTAGCATAATTTAGTGAGAAAATCATTGGAGCTTCCCTCAATTATCCATTTTATGACAAGGAACTCTACGCATTGGTAAGATCCCTTCAAGTGTGGCAACATTATTTATTGTCGAAAGAGTTTGTTATTCATACAGATCATGAGACACTTTAACACTTAAGAGGAGAAACCACACTCAAGAAGAGGCATGCTAAGTGGTTGGAGTTCATATAAACTTTCCCACATGTAATCAAGTATAAGAAGGACAAAGAGAATGTTGTAACTGATGCACTATCAAGGAGAAATGCTTTAATCAACACCATGGAGGCTAAAGTTATGGAATTTGAGCATATTAAGAGTTTATATGAAACTGATCCATATTTTGCGGAATTCTTTAAAGAAACAAGCAAAGCTACATATGGAGCATTCTACCAGCATAATGGATTCTTATTCAAGGATAAAAAGGCTTTGTATACCCCAAGGATCAATGAGAGAGTTGCTGATCAGAGAATCCCATGGAGGAGGGCTAATGAGACATTTTAGCTGAGATTAGACTCTAAGTGTGCTTATGGAGCATTTCTTTTGGCTACATCAAATGAGAGATGTAGAGAGGTTCTGTGCCAAGTGCATCACGTGCTTAAAGGAAAAATCCATGTCACATCCTAATGGTTTATATATTCTTTTACATATTCCTAACCTACCTTGAGTAAATATTTCCATGGAATTTTTTTTAGGATTGCCGAAGATCAACCACAAGAATTCCATCTTCGTAGTTGTGGACATATTCTCAAAAATGGCTCACTTCATTCCATGCAACAAGACTAATGATTCAACTCAAATTGCTGAACTTTTCTTCAAAGAAGTTGTGCGTTTACATGGAGTGCCAAGGACCATTGTTTTAGATTGTGACACAAAATTCCTAAGTCATTTCTGGAAAACTTTATGGAAGAAATTGGGCACCTAATTGTTTTTTTCAACCACTTTCCACCCTCAAACAGATGGCCAAAAAGAGGTAGTAAATCACACACTCTCCACCCTCCTAAGGGCAACAGTTGGTAAGAATTTAAAGAACTGGTTATACTGCCTACCTTATGTTAAATTTTCCTATAACCATGCCAAGCATTCTCCTACTAACTTTTCTCCTTTTGAAGTTGTGTATGGCTTTAATCCTACTACCCGATCAGATCTTTCACCATTGCCACAAGCTTTTTATTTTAGTGCCGAAGGTGAAACCAAGGCAGATTTTGTGAAAAAGCTTCATCTAAAGGTTAAGGAAAATATGGAAAAAAGACTGAGAAGTACAAGAAACAAGGTCACAAACACCGCAAGGAGATCAGTTTTGAACCAGGAGTTTGGGTTTGGTTGCACATGAGGAGTGAAAGAATTCCACAGCAGAGAAAGTCCTAGCTTTCACCAAGAGGGGATGGTCCATTCAGAGTGCTAGAGAACATCAACAACAATGCCTACAAACTTGAACTCCCAGGTGAGTTTAACATTTCTACAACCTTCAATGTTGCTGATTTAGCTCCCTATGATGCAGATGATCAAGTTCAAAAGTTAGAACTTTCTCAAGAGGGAGGGCATGATGAAGACATCCAAACTGATCCAATAGAATATGAGCAAGAGATCATTAATATAACAACTACTGATCAAGGACCAAGGACAAGATCAGGAACTAAACGTTTGAGGGAAAAGTTCAACAAGTCTGTAGAGAATCTCATCACTTTAACTGAGCATGAAGAGTCCAATGAAGAAGAGATTAACAAGAGAATGCTAGAAAAGCCTCAAAAACAACTTAAAACTCGAACAAATCTGTTTCTGCCTGTCTTCAAGGAATTCAAGAAGTTGCATTATTCACCATTTTAAGAGCTTCTCAAGCCACTTAAAACATCCATAAAGAACTCACCAACTTATCTAAGGTATGCATTTCCACTTGAATAAATAACTGGTTATTTTCTGCTTTACAGGATTTGACCGTTAGTCTTTTTTATTTTGAGTCGTTAGTCCGTCTAACTGAGTCTTTATTTAAATTTTGAGTCTGTTGCTTTAAGTTTGTTGTTTTGCAAGTATAGTCCTTCATTTTGTAATAAACTTTGACCCTAGAAGGTCACTGATGTTTAACTATATATAAAGCCCTTCTCAACATGTAACACATAAGTTTAATGAAATAAAAACCCTAATTTTCTTTGGAGAGAATCCAAAAATGCCTCCTCGTTCTTGTGTGAAATTCTTTGAAGTTTGAGTGTTCCAAACATATCATAAGACTTCCATCTCTTGTGTGGCGTATATCAATTCATCCTCTTCATTGTTCAATTCATCCTCTTCATTGTGCAACTGGTTTTCCATCTCTCCATCACTTATGATCTTTCACTTTTGGTCCTATATCACTCAAGTATTATCAGAGTGAGTCAAGGAGGTGCTGTCAACACCACAGTAGCTCTCCAAGCCATGACTACACCTCGTGCTTGCATAAACCAATCAAACCGCACTTAGTGTCCTCGAAGCCAAGGGGCTGTCTTGTGATGTGCCTTGTTGGGGTCAAAAACGGTTACGAAAAAATCGATGTCTCAAGAAACCATCTTTAAAACATTAATCGCTCAATTCGGAAAAACCTAACCACATAACCATCGTATCACGATCAACGGAATAAACCAACGTCCGAGAAGTACGAAAAGATCTAAGCAATCGCGATCTCGGGACAAACGATTTGGCTCAAAACCTTGTCGTTCATGGACAACACGTTTATGATGCACGTTCAAGTAGATACGTTCAATGCATTTACGACACACGTTCAGCTCGCCAATTGGCGAGCTGAACGTGTGACAATACACTTCGTATCGTCTCAGACAAATCATCTCAAGTTTCGTATCTTTTCGGGTTTCCTTTAGAATTCGACGGTAAAAACCATACAACTCATTCTTATCGTATAAGTTCCAAATTAATGATATAAACAGTTTCGATTATCTTAAACAACGAAGTTATCTTATCCATACAATTATTTCCTACGACTTGCGAAAGAATCGTAAAATATTTTCATATAAGATTTAATCATATAAAAAGATAATGGTTAACAAAAACACCGAAGATTATCTCAACTATATCATTCTTTGAAACAGTTATAAGGACGCGTCTGTACTTATCAATCCTATGAAACGATAACGACTATCTTAGACGCCAACGTTATCTCACATATACAGATGATATTATTATTTTGCAAAGTTTATATCGTATCATCGTACGAAAGGCCGGTTCTCTGATAGAAATCGTAAAAATTTCCTAAACCGTAAAACAGCCCAACGAGGCCTAAAACACGATAACGGCCCACTTACGATTCTAGACGGGAATTCGGCCCAAGTGCAATGACGGTCGTAACTTGTTCCGCAAGCCATAAATAAATGGAAGAAACCTAAAAAAATGAATGTTTCCGTAGAAGAATAAACTCGAAAAGGAAGATTTCCACGGAAGAATCGAAGACGGAAAAGGAAAGACATACTAACCTTAAAGTCTATATAAGAGAAATGAAGAGGAAGAGCACAAGACACGTTCAATTCTCCACACCGAAATAGTTAGGGCTTTAGATTATTTTTCTGTTCTTGCTAGTGAGCTGCGACTTTATTAGGTTTACTAGTATTAGGTTATTCGTACTACGGAACTCGCCAACAGCTCATATAGCCAAAGCTTATCACTTGTTGTAACACGCTCATACGCAGATTTGGAATAAGATTTCTTTTGCTCTCTTTCGTATTTTTAATCTTGTACTTTTATTATTAATTCTTGTGTTTTGATCTCGTATTCGTTTGGCTCACAGAAATCCGGGACCTCTGGGAAGGTTGGGGTTTTCTTAACTTCCCTTGACTAACGGAAATAGACAGTATGAATTTCGGTTCCCACATGCTGACGGTCCAGTCTTCATGGAGAGCTTAAACGGACTTAAGAGGCATCTATTNCGGTTGGGGTTTTCTTAACTTCCCTTGACTAACGGAAATAGACAGTATGAATTTCGGTTCCCACATGCTGACGATCCAGTCTTCATGGAGAGCTTAAACGGACTTAAGAGGCATCTATTAAACCTCAAGGAATTCGTGTCAACAGCCCAGGTCGTCATCTTGTAACCCTTCCACCTCATCATCCAAGTGTTGTCCAATTAAGTCATCTTAGTGTCAAATGGAGACAAGTATTGTTGTGTGAGAAAAGAGTGGCATCAACCCTCCACCTCCAACTTGATTTTTTAGTGGTTAAAGCCCTCTTAGTGTCCTCAAATACGTGTGGTTGCCCATGGGACAGATTGGTGTCAAGCTTGGACCATATATCCTTTGGTGGCAACACATGGTCTTGTTCAAATACATGTGTCCCCAATGACAAAGCTAGTTCAGCCCGATATATACCCAACTCCCCTCAATTTATTCTTCGCACCAAAACCACATCAAATACCACCTTAATACGAAGAGATAGTCCCTTGGTGCTAGGAGAATACCCCCGAGGAACCCGAAGTCTAATCTTCCGAAAATACTCAAGGCTAAGGTGAGTCTAAGTTATGTTGGTGTTTTACGATTAGCACCTGTAAAACAAAGGTAGGATTAGTGATGCTTTGTTAGAAGGTTTTTTTAAGTATTTAATTAATTATACTTGAGGTTCGGTTCTCACACTTAGTCGTTCTACGCTTACCATTATGATGCCCAATTTCGATAGGGCTAGATTTACATACTTATGATGCTAGGTTGATTAGTTGATTATTAGGCCTTTATAATGCTTAATTGATTACTTGAATGATTGCTTGATTGATTATTTGATTGAATGATTGCTTGTTTAAGTTACGCACGTTAGAGATGCACGTTAGGTATTGTGTTAGTTATCAAATATGCATATGTTAGTGATGAAATTTAGGCATGGTATTGATTATTGTTTATGCATGTGATAGAGATGCATGTTAGGTATTGCATTAGTTATTGTTTATGCATGAGCATTGTATGGTACACATTGTGTGATAGTGTTGAACACTATAGAAAGTAGTGCATGGTGGACATTTTATGGATTACTATATATGTCGGGTATAAGAGTGTTATGCCCTCAGATCAGTTAGTGATGTTGCGAGAGAATGCACTCCTAACCGGTCTTGTAGCATAAGCTACCTACTCGCCAAGATTTGGTTAGTGGGATGTAATATGTTTACATTCCATAACCAATAATGGCAGTTGATGTCTGATATCTAGTTGCTCGGAACGGTTAGCTGCCGTCCGAGTCATATGACAATGCAGTGATTGGCGCCGTGGAGGAGACGGTGGGGGCCTGATAGAGTTTCACCTGCTCTGCCTGTGTGGTAGAGATGTGGCTGGGTCCATCACCTTGGGTATAGATCAGATTCAACATATTGCCTAATTATAAGTGGAACCTTAAAATATTGTATATATAAATCAAGGCAACCCTAGTGGGCCCACGATGAATGTATAAGGGTCGTGGAATTGGGTTGGACATGGTTGACAACCATTGTTACTTGTTAGAACATGTTGTTGGTTGAAGGGCCTTAGTTCTAAAGGTTAGACATGAATGAGTGAGTGTGTGGTCGGTCATCGTAATCCTCTTAGGCACGATGATGCAGTCCATTGAACGATTGGAAAGTCTGAGTGACTCGGGTTATATACGAGGTGGATGACCATTAAGAGTATTGAGGGTGATGGTGAGGAGAATGATGTGAGGAAAGTTGTGGTGAGGAGAATGATGTGTTGAAAGTGGTTGTGGTATCACGTTATTTGATGTTTCGCATGCATTGCATTTGCTTGCTGTGTGTTGATAGTTATTTTGGGGTTGGATTGAGACTTATTATTCATGTTAGCGGAACCTCGACTCATTGAACAAATTAGTTTCTTACTAGACCTTCTATTTTGCAGGTAACCAAAAGAGAGAAACCACGTAAGGAAAACGAGCTTAGGTCGCTGGTATAGTTTTCCTTCCTTTTGTAAAATAAGAATGTCTTTTATTAGAAACCGTGTTGAGCATTAGGCTCCCAGCTGGAACTATGTATTTGTTTTTAACTTTTGAAATTTAATAAAGAATCATTTTCCAAATATCTGGGTCTCATATGATATTAGCCTATGCTAGGCTAACACAAAGCATGATCTTAGAAGAAGTTGAAAAGCCACGGGCCAAGATTGAGCGGAACGATATTTGCGGCTGGACAGCCAAAGTGAACATACTCCTCCCGTAATCCTAGTTGGCCGGCTACGAGCATCAAAAGAACTCTTCGTGGCTAGCCGAAGACGTTCGGTAGTCCTAGGCCGGTTTGGGGGTGTTACAATGTTTACCCTAGACTAAGACACAGTAAACCCTATCATTTGATTTGGTTGATACTGTTTGGAACCTGCTTGAGTTGAATTGTCATGTATTCCATATAGTTTGATAGTTTTTACTACAAATTCACCCATTAAGTCTCTTAGAACTTTGTTTAAGCACGTTGCATTGTTTCTGAATTGACTGGATTGCTACACTCCATTGTCTGAATTCTTTTCCCATAGAACATAAGATTTCAATTCTTTTAGAGTCTAGTTCAGTTCATTTGAATACTTTTGGCTGAAACTAACAATCTGCTTGTTTTTGGATTACCTTGCAAGGTACAATGGCTGAGGATTTCACTCAAGAAGTGATGAGAAAGCTTAGCTCTCAAGACCAATGATTCCTTGAAGAGCTAACTGCCAAGATGGAAAAGATCATCGAAAAGCATCTAGATGCAATTAGAAAAGAAAGACTCCACTCCCGAAAGCTTAAAACAAAACGAGAAGAGAAACAACTGAGGTCGATAGAAAAAGTTTCTAAATGGCTAACATCTCAAAACGTTTTGGTTAAAGAAGGAAATCAGAAGGAGAATGTCAAGAACCAAGAGTGTTTGAGTAAACCTCAACCAAAGCCTACACTAGGCCAATCTGAACACTTGGTTACATCTACTCCTAATCTCTACACATATGTCTCTACTAATGCTTGTTTTAATCCTATTTCTACTGCCAAGATAGTTGAGCATATTTCAGTTCAAGAAGAAAAAAAGAGTATGCACTTGAACCTATTGCCCTAGTAGACCATGTAAAGGAAGGAACTAATATTTCTAATGTTGTCCACAGAAAACCCGAACATTTGGTTATTTCTACTCATAAACTCTCTACTTTTGTTTGTCCTAATGTAGGTTTAAGTTTTATTTCTACTGCCAAGGAAGTTGAGCATCTTTTAGGTTCTACAATTGAACCAACTGTCTAAACAATCAAAGAAGAAGACCATGCTTTTGATTATGTCCAAAAGAAACCAGAGCCTATTGACTTTGTTTTTGGCAAATCTATATCATTGGAATCCAAGGATGTGGATAGGAGGAGACTTCAAGAGGCTACTGAAATAGGCTACAACACTTATGATTTATTCTTGAATACTAAAAAAGTGTACTATCTAGACTACTTTCTGTTTTTCAGGAATTCTAAGATGCAACCTTGGATAAGAGCAAACAACCAGCAACCTTGGAGGGGAGTTCTTGCATTCATGCTGATAAAAGATGACTCAGGTGATGCATCCTACCATAGCAAACCCGCACCTCATCGAGATAAGCTCTTAAACCCTCAAAAGAGACTTGNTTGATTTGTTTTCTCATGGTACAGGTCATACCATTATGGAAGGTGAACAAAAAGAGAGAGGATGCTCTAGAAAGGACATGAGACCCATGCCCAAACCACCAGACCTAGATGCTACCCGAATAGCTATAAGAAAACCAAAGCATGAGCCATATGTGAAAGAGTCAAATTAGGCGTGGAATTTTGTTGTTTCTCAACCAACTTGATGTAAAAATCAGAATGGTCAGAAGAGACTACCTCTGATCCGAAACATTCCCCAAACAGAAGAAGCATTTCTATCCTTTAACTTAGTCATTTTGTGCTTAATTAATGCATTCTATCTTTTTGTTGACTTGAGTTTGAGTTTAATGTTTCAGAATTTCATGTTCATCCAAAGGAGCTTCTAGGTAAGTATAATTATGAAACTAGAATTGATAAAACTGATTTTGTGCTTTCTCTTGTAGGTAAAGCAGATTTGAGGAAAAATCTTTTTGAAGAGAGGGAGTATGATGGGATCCTAAGAAGCCTTAAACAATGAGTTGAAGGAGGAACTTTGGACAGACTTGTAGATGAGCTTGTAGCTGGATTTGTAGCTGAAAAAGAGAGTAAAGAAGGAGCTACAAGAATAGAAAGAGAACTTATTCAAGCATTCACAAACTTAGAAGATCAATTCAAGTGCTCAAGCTTTGGAGAATCATCCAGAAAGTCATTGCCTACAAGTTCAACAGTTTTCAACCTTAGAGGTGCTCAAGGTTGTACTCTTTTTCCTGATATTGGTTTTGTCCTAAATGGGTTTTCCTTTCTAGGTTTTAATGAGAAAACTTGGGCACTTGCACTTCCTAAGTGTGGAAGCAATGCTTAACAAGAGAGGAATGGGCTGAATCAAGATAAAGCCAAGGAGGAAGTCCAAGCCCATTTCTAAAGCCCATGACACTAACGAAGCTTAAACCCACAAATTCTCTTTGTTTCTTATGTTATTTGTCTTGTCTTTTTACTATTTAGAGGATTGTAAGGTTAAACTTTAAACCTAGTTGTTGTTTTTAAAGAAAAAGAGAAGAGATTTCTCACAGCAACTCATTCTTTTGGTGTGTCATATCCAAAAGAAACCTCTAAGTGTGTCATATATAAGAGTTTTAGGAGTCTCAAGAATCAATCATCCTCTTGAGAGTCTTTTCTATCCATTACATCATCATTCACACCATATTCATCTATCATTCTCTCACAATTCCGCAACACACTCCATCTATCCATAAGGGAGATTACATCTGTTTTGAGTTTCATCACATAAATTATTGTTCAAGGTGTGTTCTTTCCATAAGGGAGATTACATCATTAGAAAACCAGCAGTTCCTTTAGTTAGGTAGGATGGGATTAGGACTTACCTTATTTTTGGCGCAAATTGATATTTAACTAAATGAAGGTTGATGGAGATGCTAGCGGGTAATGGAAAACCCGAGTCTAGTGGTTATAGTTTGGTGGTTGGTTATGACACGGTTAATGACTTGAGATCAGACCATGAAGCATTGGAAAGAAATTGGCTAGAAATATTGGATGAGATAAGTAAGCGACCACAACAAGCTGAAGGTACCCGATATCAACCTATTCCACCCCCATCTGATTATTTCAACGTTGTGATAAGGATGAAGAAATTGGGAACTACTCCATACTCGGGTGGAAAATACTTATTCGAGACGAACGAATGGTTGTTGGACCTAGTAAAGAACTTTGACGTAGCCCAATGTACGGGAGAGTTTAAGAAGGACATAACAATATATTATCTCACCAACGATGCCCTATTCTGGTGGGATAACCTAAAGAAATACTACAAAGAGAAGAACATAGAGTGGGAAGAATTTCAAAGTGAGTTCCAACGTAAGTACTTTCCATTAGACGCTCGTGATAGGCTGGAACTATAATTTAGGAAATTATGTCAAGGTGAGCGTAGTATTCGAGACTACGAGATAGAGTTCATCCGACTAAGAAGATATGCTCCGTTCGTACCAGAAGACAAAGAAGCCATAATCCAAAAGTTCCTCAGAGGCTTGCGGACGAATATACGAACCCCACTACTGTGGTACCATGTCATCATCTATCTATATTGGTGGAAAAAGCTATTGACATAGAGGATGCGGTAAATGACACCCAAGCTGATATCCTCAAGCAACAACAAGTAAGCTGCGTACAAACTTCTAAAAAAGGAAAAGTCAAAGGTCTAAAGACCATCAGTCAGTCTGTAACAACTTTGGGAAATATGGACATATTAAAAAGTTGTGTTTTGATTTGAGGAAGAATGGAACCATGCCCAACCGATACAACATGTTTCACGGATAGAGAGAAAGGTCAGTATGCTCTAGTCTGCTTGAAGGGTAAAAGAGATATTAACATGTGTCATAAAGGTCAACCATCAACTAAACCAGTTGCAAAGAGAGTCAAGAAGTTGTGGAACAAGAATAACCCTTAGATATAGGTAGACTTAAACTTTCAAGACCTATAAAAAGTCTTGTTCCAGGGAACTATAGGTTCTAAGTTCTTGTGTGTGATTTCATGATTGGTTGGTTGCAGATTTCTTTTATCTAGTTCCTAAGAATCCATAGAGTAAGTCGTACCATAAAAACATAGGTAGATTAGAAATTTAGAGGAATCACATAAAATTTTAGAGTATAGATATAGAAGTTGTAACCATAGATAGAATGAACCCTATAAGTCATGAGCCTTAGTTGGATACACAAAGCTGAGGTATATACGGAGATGGGCTATAGGTTAAAGGACATAACATAAAGGATAAGGAAATGAGCTTAGCTGTGTATTACTAGAAGTGAACCTTAATACAACTTTGAGCCATAATAGAATGGCGAGATTAAGCAAAACGACAGGACAAAGTAGAACGAAAAAGGAAGGTTTACGAAAATAATGCGATGATTATGACATTAAGAGGTTGCAAGAAAATAATGGTGGTATCTCAAGGAACCATGGCACCATAACCAAAGGAATTGGTTACAATGGAAGATCACATGGAAACCAAGGACCCATGGATGGAAAGGAGCACGGAGGAAACAAAAGCAAGGATGATAAGAGACGTATCAATGAAAATTATGGAAATCAAGGACCGGATAACCATAGGAATCAAGGACAGATTATCCCGGGAAAGTCAAGGACAAACTAACCCGTAATACCATAAGAGAGACCAATACGCAAAGATGAGATGACTACACCAAGAAAGGAGAAAAAAAGTATTGATCGCAACCCTTTCAATTCGAGGATGAATTCTTGTAAGTGGGAAGAATGTAATATCCCTCATGCTAAGCCTAAGAACTAGCCAAGACAAATCAAAGAAATTGCCCTAGGCTTAATGGAAAGAACCATGGCAGAGAAAGGACATACAAGGCCAAAGATGAGTACGGATGGCCTGAGTTAGGATAAAATGGCCAAAGTAAGGATCCTTTTAGTAATTCCTTATATAAACATCTTATTATCAAATAGGATAAATAGTATTGGCAAGCCAAAGGAAAACTTGGCCAATAAAGTTGAAATTGCCGAAACTACATTGTCGATAAAATAAGAGATTTAGGCCATGTTAAGAGAAAAAAACAGTCTAGTAGAGTGATTAAGTGAGTAGATCATTTTGGAGGTATTGTATATACTATAGTGTTAAAATAGTTAGAAGAAAAATGGGCCAATAGGATGATGACACCACCTACTTCCACAAAGGCCGTCCGGAATGACTCGGTTCGGTAACGTGAATTTTACCGTAAAGCCAAGAATGAATGAGCAATCAACATGAGTATTTTTATGTCTAAGAAAGAGACATACAGGAGTTTAGTGGGAATGAAAGTTCGACACCTTTTATTTAGAGCAGCCACGAATCAGATTTCTACACTTAGCTACTTTTGGTCTTAAGGACATGACTGGACCAAGTGTCCTCGAAGCCAAGTGGCTGTCTTGGGATGTGCCTAATGTACAGTCTATTTGACAAGCTTGTAGGGACTTAGGAGGCTTCTATTGCACCTCAAGGAAGTGGTTTCAGTAGTCCAGGTCGTCATCTTGCTGCCCTTCCATCTTATCATCCAAGTGTTGTCCATTTAAGTTATCTTAGTGTCAAATGGAGACAAGTATTGTTGTGTGAGCAAATAGTGGCTTCAAGTATTGTTGTAAGTCCTTAAAAGTCTCTTAGTGTCCTCAAAGACATGTGGCTACCCATGGGACATATTGGTGTCAAGCTTGGCAACACATGGTCTTGTTCAAATGATGTGATTACAACCAGCTACTCACAAGGAGACTCAACGGATGAAGATATAGAGGAGATGCAAGACTTA
>OVAV01001233.1:0-13977 GCA_900406375.1 Iberis amara
CGAACCGAACTAAAATAAAAAATGTGCCGAATTGAACCGAACTAACCGAATAAAGCGAACCGAACTAAATTCGGTTCGGTTTATTCGGTTAGTTTGGTTTAAATGCCCACACCTAATTTTTAGTTCTTTACACTCGCCTAAAGATCGAAAGGAGCTTAATCGAAAATATTATGTATTATAATTGCAGTTCTTTCCGAAAAATGAGAAGTATGTATCTCTATTTACCGGAGGTGAAGATTCGGAAGTAATTGAAAGAAGAAGTAGAATGCGGAAACAGATTAAAGCTAATATTATTGTTGCTGCTGCTAGTGGGAAAGAGCTTGAAGGTAAAAACGCGAAGAAGCTTCGATAAATATTTCGATAAATGCTGATTTAAAGCTCACGGGTTTTAATCGCAGAGACGGGGAGTGAAGATGATGGTCTATTGGATCTTAGTGATGATGATTTCTTTGATAAAGGAAGTTCAAGTGATGAAGCTGATGCAGATGATGAATTAACTGATAAAAGCACAAAGTAAGGCTTAATAAGATTGTGAAGTACTTTGTTTAGATTTCGATACTGTTATTAAGTTTAAGCTTACCGAGATATCGTATTGCGATTTCTCAGGGAGGCTGCTTCTAGTGCTTCTGGTAGAGCAACTTCTGGTGTGTCTAGTGATGAAAGAAATCAGGTATGGTAGATAATTTTAGTGGTGTGCATTCAAATTTCGGTTTAAGGTAATTCGGGTTTTGGGTTTTGCTGGTCCGGTTATATAGGACCTAGTTGGAACCGAGTAGATTTCGGTTTGGGTTCGGGTGTTTTGTTTTTCTACCAAAATCCGACATGGAACTGATATTTTTTTGGCTCGTTTTTTTATTTATTTTATTTTCGGTTCAGATTATACGGGTAATTCGGGTTTTGGGTTTTGCTGGTCCGCGTAGATAGAACCCAAATAGAACCAAGTAGATTCCGGTTTGGGTTCGGGTCGGGTTTATTCAGGTTTGGGTTCGGGTCGGGTTTATTCAGGTTTGGGTCGGGTTTTGTTTTTCTACCAAAATCCGACATGGAATTGATATTTTTTTTGTTTCGTTCTTTTTTTAAAAAAATTTTCGGTTCAGATTATATGGGTAATTTGGATTTTTGCTTCTACTTCGGATTTGCGGTTCAAGTTATTCGGTTAATATGGTTAATTCGGTAATTTGTGTTCAAAANNGTGTTCAAAATCCAACTAAATTCCGAATTATCCAGATAAAACAAACCGAAAACCGTAACCAAAAATCCGAATTACATGATCAAAACTATCTATATATATATATACTAGTTTAGGACCCGTGTGATACACGGGTAAAGAAAATTATTTAGATTTAACTATGATAACTCGTGTGATTGTATATTTTTATCGACATTAAAATCAAAATTTAGTTATAATTATATATTTTTTTGTAAATCATAACTATATATATCCATAATTAAATTAGATTATCAAAATTATGAGAAATAAGTATCTATAAGATTGAAAAACATATATCATATAATTACCTAAAATTGAACATTGAAAATGAATAAATATTAGTCTTTTGAAAAATATATTTATTTTATGAGAGTGAATTTTATTATATTTTTAATATATCTTTTGTAAATAAATATGATAATAAAAATTAAGATGTGCAAATGTTAAAGCTGAACCAACTAACTTGAGATAACAACATAAAATTTTAATAGATAATAACAAACATTTACAAAAATAATTAACATTAATAAAATAATTATGATAATATTCGCTATCATTAAAATAAATATCAACATATGTTACAGTTTTATAGTTTTAAAAAAAAGTAAAAAGTGTATATATTTACTTACTCTTCAAATTTTATACCATTAATCTACTTCACATTTTATTATTTTAATCTTGTAATTTATATTCATTTATTTTGATTTCTATTATTCTTTTGCAAAATCGTTAAAATTAATAATAACATTGCGGTCTTTAGTCTTAAAATGTGTATATATATTTTTTACTCTTCAAATTAATCTTTTATACATTGTATACTTTTTGTAATTTTAATCTTATAATTTTCTTAAGATTGTTAAATCAATATTTTTTTTTTGTTATTATATTTTATATTATGTAGATTCCATTTAAAAGAACAATACCTATTTTTTTGTTATTCTATTATTTTAGAAAAGTAATAAACTAACAATAAGAAAGTTTCCATTAGTTTAAAATACTACGTTGACACATGTCATAATCTTAATTAACAATGACACATGTCGCGATATTATGAATTATAGTTTTGCTTACGTGTCGTACTCACGTTAAACGCGTTCTAGTTTATATAATAAAATATATACATAAGGTCTTTTGGCTTTCGGTTCAGGTATGATTCGGTTCGGGTATTCAAACCAAATAAAATCTTAAGAACCGTTCTGGTTATTTGGAAGTACGGTTTGGTTTTGGTTCCGGCTTTTAGAGAATGAATTGTTTTTTTTGGTTCTATTGTAGAAACAGAACTCTGCTAGAGCTTTAATGCCACCACCACAATCTAGATTCGGATCAAATTCTAGAAAGAATTCATCTTTTCAGAGAAATCAAATGCCTTCATCATCAAGAAACACTTCATACAGAACAAATGAGTCTTCACATAATTCAAGAACTGTCACCACAACAACTTCATATAGCAGTCAAAGTAGCAACTTAAGCTCTAATTCTGATGCTCATAAACCCAAAAGGAAGAGAAGGCCTAAGAAGAAGAAGCAACAGGTCAGTTTACTCACAAGACTCTTTAACTTAGAAACAGATCTAGAGGTGTCAAAACGGGTTAAAACCCGCGGGCTATGCCCAACCTGGACCGCCATGGGGCGGGCTTGGACAAAAAAGTTTATATCCAGTTAAAAGGTGGGTGTCCGCGGGTTGGCGGGTCGATCAGTGGACTACTAATTAAATTATAAATAATTTTATGTATTTAATAAATTATAATCTATAAAATATGTAATAAAACATAAAATTTAAGTGTATAAAACTAAAATACTTATAAAAATTATTTATTTATATTATTTTTCACTAAATTAAGTTACCAAATTTAAAATTTATACATTTTTATTTTAATTTTCACATAATCTAAAGTAGAAACAAAGAAACAAAGTGTCCGCGGGTGCGGGCTTGGATATCCTATTAACTGTCCATGGGTTTTGCGGGTTAAACCGCCGTGGGTCAAAAAAATTTGAACCCGTTGCAGAGCGGGCCAAATGGGCGTGAGTCAACGCGTTGCGGGCGGGCCAAATTTGTTACATATCCTTGAGTAACAAAACCATAACTATCTATTCTTGATCTGTTTTTTTGCAGGCATGATCGAATTTCGAATCCTCGGCTTCTCCAAACACACACTACATTTAATTCACTAGCTCCACTACTATCAATCTTCTTAGATCTAATGCAACTATATATAGATTTTGAATGTGGTCATGAAATGCAGAGAGATGTGTTTGTTACCTTTTTGGGTTTATGTTTTTTTGAAAACCCTAAAAACTTTGGGTATAAACTATAAAGTATAAACACTTTCTTTTTTTATCTCTTTGAAACAATCAGAGATTTTTTTGGTGTGTTTTTATCTTTTTTTGCGTTAATGAGAACAGATCGGTGGTTTCATACAAATACTTGTGATTATGAGGGAAAAGGTCGTAGCTTTAGCTTTATAAAAGATTAAGGTATAAACAGCATTTTTTGGTCGCCATTAAAGCCAATAGGGCTGTTTCAAAATGAAACATTGCGTTCTGAGACAAAATAAATTAGTTTAATTTTTTTGTCACGTTAATTTATACACCACAACCAGTAAGTTTGATAACCTATTTGAACTTTAGCAACTACTCCCTCCGTTTCACAATATAAGTAGTTTTAGAGAAAAAAATTTGTTTCAAAATGATTGTTGTTTTTCACTTTTCAATGCAAAATTTAATGTATTTTTGTGTTGTTTGACTCTTTATATTTTGCAGAATGATTTATAATTGGTTGGTTTGTTTTGGAATGCGGTTTTTATCTTGGAATGTTTAAAATTAAATAATTTTCTTAATAGTTGTGTCCAAACCTTAAGCTACTTNAGTTACTTAATTTTTATTAGTTGACTTTTTAAAATAAAGAACCGAGAAATTATTTCATCAATATATTATGTTTTTTGACAGTTTTTTTTTAACAAAGTCTTGAATCCTAAATTTTTATATTTTTAACCAATTTCAATTCTCTTTGTTCATAATTTTAAGCAAGATTTACTTTTTTTATCAAACATTTTTTTTTAAATTCTGTTATATACTTCTTAATAATAATTATTATATATTTTTTATTTATCAATAAATACATGACTACTATATAATACAAAAAATGTCGAGCACATTGTAGTACAGTGGTGTGGTAATGGCCCACTTGTGCCTCAGGCATGCAGTTCGAACCCTTAAGTAGGATTTATAAAGAAGACAAAAAAAATATAATACAAAAAATGTAAAAGTAAGCCTTTATTATTTTTTTACACGGAAAATAAATTAAAACATAAAATTACAAAGCGGTTCTATTGTTAAACCATAATGGATTTGTCTGCTCGACAAACGCAAAAATTTTCTTTCATCTCTTTGCCACTTTAGCCAGCCAGTTTGCCTCCACGTTCATTGATCTTGATTTATGTATCAGCCGAAAACCTGTAAAATGACCAAATAAGTGATCGAATGCCGTCAACTCAGATGCAAACGCTGGCCAAGCTGACAGTTCATGTATCATTCCATGTTGTTATTGGAATATGTGACGAAATGCGAGCATTGACGACCCCTTTCCATTAAACATGATATTACCCACAACAAGCTTAGGTTTAGTAACTCCGTATGTAATGCTGATATTTCTCGTCTCGTACCCGACGGACCAAGATATTCTGTCGAGCCATCACCATTCTTGAGAATATCCATCCAAAAAAAAGTAAGCCTTTATTTATTTGGTCAATATGTTTTCTTTTTCTTTTTGGAAAGTAATAATGTTATAGTAATTTTTTTTTTTTTTTTGTCACCAATGTTATAGTTATTTATATTGCAATATGTCCTAATATTAAAATCTACTTTTTTTTTTTCTTACACAATATTAAAATCTACTTAAATAAAGAAATCAATTCGTTTCTATATTTTCTCTCTTAATAATTAATGACCAACAAAGGAACAAAATAGTATAAGCGATAAGAAAGAAAAAAAAAAAACCAAAAGAAAAAGAAAAAAAACCAAAGAATTATTATTGTTCCCTGAATCTTGATTGAAGAGCGAGAGTCACCGAATAACACAGTTGAAACTCAAGAGATCCTGTGATGTCTGAGATTCAATCAACACATGTAATCTCCCTTCAAAGATAAACTCAAACAGCTAATCAAAATTCAAAACTCCCCAAAGATCTAATTTTTATTACTTTGGGGGTCTTTAGAGAGTTCTTATCGAAAGGAAGGAACTCAGAGATTAGAAAATTGATGGAATCAAATTTCAGATATGCCATCTTGATCTCACTGATGTTTTCTGAGTTTGTGTATAATCATGGAGTTCTCTCTGAAAGTGTTAAGCCTGATGAAGCTAAACAACTTAGAGACGAGGTAACAGATCTGTGATATTATCATTAGCTAAAAAAATTGAGTAAAGTTTTGATTTTTAGACTTTTTTGATTACTTAAAAGCTTATAGATTGTTGTTGATTATGTTCTTTAGCATTTAGAGAAGAAATTTAGTAGTTTTGTTGAATAACTAAGTGAGATTATATGGTTTTTGGTGGTGGAGATTGCAATGTGTATTGTGTAGACAGTTCTTAATATAGTCTAATTTGAAGTCATTAACAGATCTGTAATATTATCAGTGTTTGAATTAGGTCAAATATTGAGTAAAGTTTTGATTTTTAGACTTGTTTTGGTTGATTATGATCCAAAGGTAAGTTCTTTAGCATATAGAAGAAGTTTAGTAGTTTTGTACAATTACTAGTTTGAGATTATATGGTTTTTGGTGGTGGAGATTGCAATGTGTATTGTATAGACAGTTCTTAATATAGTCTAATTTGAAGTCATTAACAGATCTGTTATATTATCAGTGTTTGATTAGCTCAAAAATTGAGTAAAGTTTTGATTTTTAGACTTTTTTGATTACTTAAAGCTTATAGATTGTTGTTGATTATGATCCAAAGGTAAGTTCTTTAGCATTTAGAGAAGAAATGTAGTAGTTCTGTACAATTACTAAGTGAGATTATATGATTTTGGTGGAGATTGCAATGTGTATTGTGTAGACAGTTCTTAATATAGTCTAATTTGAAGTCATTAACAGATCTGTAATATTATCAGTGTTTGAATTAGCTAAACAATTGAGTAAAGTTTTGATTTTTAGACTTGTTTTGTTGATTATGATCCAAAGTTAAGTTCTTTAGCATTTAGAGAAGAAATTTAGTAGATTTGTATAATTAGTAGTTGAGATTATATGATTTTGGTGGTAGAGATTGCAATGTGTAGTATGTAGACAGTTTTTAATATAGATTGTTCGATAATAGTCTAATTCGAAGTCATTGACAGATTTGTAATATTTTTCGGTGTTTGATTAGCTCAAAATTGAGTAAAGTTTTGATTTTTAGACGTTTTGATTACTTTTAACTTATAAATTGTTGTTGATTAGGATCCAAAGTTTAGATCTTTAGCGTTTTTCGGTGTTTGATTAGCTAAAGATTGACTAAAGTTTGGATTTTTAGACTTTTTTTATTACTTAAAAGCTTATAGATTGTTGTTGATTATGATCAAAAGTTAAGTTCTTTAGCATTTAGAGAAGGTAAAGCTTATAGATTGTTGTTGATTATGATCAAAAGTTAAGTTCTTTAGCATTTTGATTACTTAAAAGCTTATAGATTGTTGTTGACTAATTCAAAGTTTGTTGTTGTTGTTGTTTCGATAATAGTCTAATTCGAAGTTGGATTGATTTGTGTAGGTACGTGAGATGTTTTATCATGCTTTTGATGGATATATGAACAATGCATTTCCGCTCGATGAATTGAAACCGCTATCTTGTCAAGGTGAAGATACTCTTGGAGGCTATGCATTGACTCTGGTAGTTAAAAAACCCTAATTTACTTAAAAACCATTCTCTTGTCTTATGTAATAACCTAAAGATTGGGTTTTGTTCCTTTTTTTCGTTGGTGTAGATTGATTCTTTGGATACATTAGCTTTACTCGGTGATCGAGAACGTTTCACTTCTTCTGTTGAATGGATTGGTAAAAATCTTCAGTTTAATATAGTGAGTAGTGATGATTTCGGTTTCTTTAGCAAGACCAAGTTTTATTGTAACTACTCATTAGGCGTAATGTGACGAAAAGGGTTCGTCTTTTTTTATAACCGCAGAATAAAACCGTCTCTGTGTTTGAAACTACTATAAGAGTACTTGGAGGTTTGCTTTCGGCTCATTTGATTGCGAGTGATTATGCAACGGTACACTTTCTTCTGCTTAGCTTCTTATTGCTTTGATTTTGTAAGCTTGAATTGGATTTAATTTTGATTATAGGGTATGAGAATACCGTCTTACGACAATGAATTATTAGTATTAGCTGAAGATTTGACACGGAGAATGCTTCCCGCATTTGATACACCAACCGGTATGTTGTTTTACCGAAATCTAGAAGGTCTGCGAAATTTAGGTACTTTGTTGTCATCTTCTTCTTCGGTTTTTTAGGAATCCCATTTGGATCTGTGAATTTGATGTACGGTGTCGACAAACACGAAAGCAAGGTCTAAACATCTTCTTCTTCTTCTTCCTTCTCATAGCTTATACTTGATTCATATATTACGACTTTTGTTTATCGAAATTTTTACATCTTTGTGTCGTTTATTCAGATAACATCAACCGCGGGAGGTGGTACTTTAACTTTAGAGTTTGGTGTATTGAGTCGTTTAACTAATGATCCTGGTGAGTTAAGCTATAGCTCATGTCTTATCATAAATCAATTTTAGTCACTAAGACATATTAAATGTTGAATCTTTTATCTGTTTCCTTTTCGATTTTGTTTAAGTGTTTGAACAAGTTGCGAAAAATGCGGTAAGGGGACTATGGGCACGTCGGTCAAGTCTCAATTTGGTTGGTGCTCATGTAAATGTCTTTACAGGTGAATGGACACAAAAGGTAACTAACACCTTAAGAGGAATCTACGATTTTAACATACCGAACTTTGAGATCTTCGATTCTTTACCGAAATTCTTTCTCCTTGACAGGATGCTGGTATAGGAACAAGCATTGATTCCTTCTATGAGTATCTCCTCAAGGTTAGTAACCGTATCCCTTAGGGGTGGGCATTCGGTTTTCGGTTTTTTCTTTGCCGAACTGAACCGAATAAAAGTTCGGATTTGTTGTTCATTTCTAAAGATCAGTTTTTTCGGTTCAAAAATCTTAATTTCGGTTAAATTGTTAATTTTCGGTTTTTTCGGTTTATTCGGTTTTTTCGATTAATTTTAGCTAGCTCGGTTCGGTTTTGTTAATATAGTATAAAATAAAATTGTTGCCGAACCTAAAACCGTAGTTAATTTTAAAAGTTGCCGAATTGAACCGAATAAACCGAACCGAATTAACCGAACTAATGGTTTATTCGGTTCGGTTTAATTGCCAAATAATTTCAATCCTTGAGCTACACTGAGGTTTTTTCCGTGTTTTTTTTTCTCGATTTCGATAATTTTCAGGCTTATATATTATTCGGAGATGAGGAATATTTATACATATTCCAAGAAGCTTATAGTTCTGCAATGCAATACCTTCACAAAGATCCATGGTAAAGCTTTCTTGTTCTTTTAATTATTTTTTTTTTGATTAAGAACATGAAAAAAAAACCGTAACTTTGTTTAGATTTATCGGTTTTTTTTTCCGGTAGGTATGTAGAAGTTAATATGGATTCAGCAGCTATTGTTTGGCCAGTATTCAATAGTCTTCAAGCTTTCTGGCCAGGACTTCAGGTATTAGCAGGAGATGTTGATCCGGCGATTAGAACTCATGCCGCTTTCTTTAGCGTTTGGAAACGATATGGTTTTACTCCTGAAGGTTTTAATTTAGCTACACTTAGTGTTCAGGTACGTTTTAGATTCTAATGGAACTTAGACATTAGTCACTAGGGGTGGGCATTTAAACCGAACCGAACGGAATTTAGTTCGGTTCGGTTTATTCGGTTATTTCGGTTCAATCCGGCATATTTTTTTATTTTAGTTCGGTTTTCGATTCGGTTCGGCAACAATTTTTCTTTTTTTACTAAATAACCGAAACGATCCGAACCGAACTTGAAATTAACCGAACAAACCGAAAAAACCCAAAAATAAATCGAAAAAACCCAAAAATTTATCCGAAATTAAGATTTTCGAACCGAAAAAATCGAACTTCAAAAATGATAACCGAACCGAACAAACGGAATGCTGAACGGAACTGAACTTTTGTTTGGTTCAATTCGGCTTAAAAAATAAAAAATAACCGAAAAAACCGAACAAACCAAATGCCCACCCCCTATTAGTCACATTTCAAACTCATAGATCTTCTTTCGTGTGTTTTCGTAAAACAGTATGGGCAAAAGAGTTATCCATTGAGACCGGAATTAATCGAAAGCACATATTGGTTGTATAAAGCTACTAGAGATCCAAGGTTATTGAAAAGCACAAAACTTTCTCTAAGATTGTTCCTTTTTGAGGATGTTTTATAACTAACTATCTTCTTCTTGATCTTCTTAATAGGTATCTTGATGCAGGACGGGACTTTGTTGCGAGTTTGCAATACGGTGCGAAATGTCCTTGCGGTTATTGTCATATTACAGATGTAGAACTTCATAAACAAGAAGATCATATGGAGAGCTTCTTCCTTGCAGAAACGGTACGAAAAAAAGAACTACGTTTTTCAANTCCTTGCAGAAACGGTACGAAAAAAAGAACTACGTTTTTCAACATTGTAGGGCTCGGCATTTTACCCGAAACCGAAATACCGGAACCAAAACAGAACCGTACTCCCATATAACCTGAACGGTTTTTTAGAATTTTTTTTAGTTTGGATACCTGAACCGAATCCGAACTAAACCGAAACCCGAATGGATATTAGAAAACCGAATGTTTATATATATATATGTGTGTGTGTATAGGTAGTTTTGATTGGGTAATTTAGATTTTAGGTTCCACATTTCGGGTTTTCGGTTTTGGTTAATAGGGTAATTCAGGTTTTAGTTAGGTTTTGGATCCAAATTTACTCATATTACTCGGAAAACCTGAACCGCAAACCCAAAAATACAAGATAAAAAATCCAAATAATCCGAATAACTCGAACCGATAACCAAAAAACCTGAACCGAAAATTTTTCGGTTCCATATTGAGTNCGAAAATTTTTCGGTTCCATTTTGGGTTTTGGTAAAAAAAAAAAAAAAAAACCGACCTGAATCTGAATAAACCCTCCTGAACCCAAACTGAAATATACTCGGTTCCTATTTGGATCCTATATAGTATATAGTCAATTCGGAAAACCCAAAAAATCCAAAACCCGAATGCCCATCCCTACAACATTGCATATACTTACCTTAAAAACCTGACTTGTTTTGCATTTTTCAGGTAAAGTACTTATGGTTACTCTTTGATTTAGCTGTTGATTCCGATAACCTCGTCGACAATGGTCCTTACAAGTACGAAAAACCTCTTTCTTTTTTTCCGCGATTTAACCGCACCATTTGTTCACTAAAGCTTTATTCTTTTTTACAGATACATTTTTAGTACTGAAGGTCATTTGTTACCATTAACACCACAAATCTCTCTAGCTCGTGAACATTGCTCTTACTTTGGTGGATATTGTCCACACAATGTCACAAAATCAGAACAAGAACAATGTGCTTATGATGATGATGAAGTCTCTAGAATTGAGATTGAGACTCGTAATAACATTTATCCTTACCATGAGTCTTTTCCAGTTACAGGTTTGATAAAGGTTAGTATATTAATAACAATAAAGATTGTTTCTTTTCTTTTGGATTTTTGTTTATAATAATTTCATAAAAGTTTAAGACTTTTAAGGTTTTTTAAACCAAAAAGAATTGTAGCTTAATGGTTTGTTATAGTATTGTTTATCGGGCTGAGAATTTTTTTCCGAATCTGTTTTTGGGTATTTCGGTTTGGTTTATTTGTTTTGTTAGTAACCGATCGGTTTATAGTAGGGTTGGGAGTTCGGTTTTTTCGGAAAATTCGGTTCGGTTTTTTGGTTTTGTTCGCCGAACTAAACCGAATAGAATTTCGGTTCGGTTCGGTTTTTGTTTTTGAAGTTTGGTTTATTCGGTGAATTTTCGGTTATTTTCGGTTTTTTCGGTTATTTTCAAAAAAAGAAGAAAAAAACAAACCGATCGGTTATCGAACCGAACCGAGAACAGAAATTGATTTTTTTTTGTGCCGATTGGTTTTCTCTACATAGCACGGTTCGGTTCGTGAAATCTTCGGTTCGGTTCGGAAAATTCGGTTCAGTTTTTTTTCACAGCCCTAGTTTATAGGGCTGAGAATTTTGTTCTGAACCGTTCCAAACCGGTTTTCTGATATTTCGGTTTAATTTATTTGTTTTGTTAGTACCAATCGGCGATTATAAAAAGTTGGATTTGGAAACCGGTTCGGTTCGATTGCCTGAATGGTTATCCATAAACCGAGAAAATTAGTTTTCTTTTACTAAATCGGTTTCTTTACAACATCATTTTTCCTTTACAAAATCCGTTTAAAAAAAAAAAAAAAAAAATTAAAATATCGGTTTTTACAAAACCCGTTTTTTTAATCATATTTTCGATAAAACCAAAAACCGAATCGATTTCCATATCGGTTATTTTCGGAAAATATTTTATTTTCCTAATTAATGAAAAACCTAATTAACCGAACCGACCCGTTTGACCCGAATTCTCACCCATAAAGAATATTATATAATAAATTCTTATTTTTTCGGGTTTTTGTAGGGTTTATGTCCAGGGCTAACTCATGCTCAGAAGTACAGTTTGTCTTATATTGTTCCGGAAAGAACATATGATCAAACTAGTAAAACAGTTGTTACAAGCAGTTCAATTGTGTTGATCTCAGATCAAAAGAGACCAAATGTTGATGAAGAACAAGAAGGATTTACTTCTCAATCTGAACCAATTATAAGCATTCCTGGTGGTAGTAACAGTGACCAAACAAGTCAAGAGCTAACTTTGTTAGAGTCAGAAACTGATACTACTCAAGATCAAAGATTAGACTCTTCTTAACATTCTCTGATTTTTACTTAATTGTTAGAAAAAGAAAAAGAATGAAATGAAATTACAGTTTTTAGTTCTTAAAGGGAAATAGGTTACATGTGGATCTTTTAATTTCTTTTGTCATATTTAAATCGAGAAAATCAAAACCATTGCAGAGAAACATAAATACGTAAAATTGAATTTCTATGGAGAAAAATGCGGATGTGCAATTTTTTAGCTATTTGACTAAAACTATTTTTCTGTCATCTTTGAATTTTTTTTTTTTAATTATTATTTTAAACTAGAGATATTCTTTGAACCACCACTATGTTTAAATTTCAAAAATAGCACACATTTTTGGAAGTTTCAAAAATATTATTAAATTGTTTTTTTTTTAAATACTACAAACATAAAAAGTTAATTTTAAGGGTTTTAGAATTTAAATTTATGAGCTTGGGGATAAAATTTAGTTTTGGGGTTTAGGATTTAAATTTGAAGTTTTAAGGTATTTTGGAAACAAAAATTTTTTTGTGATATTTTTGAAAAGATTATAGTTTTTTTTGGAACAAATTAAAGAGTGAATAGTAACTTTGAAACTCATCCATTTTTTTGTGATGTTTTCAAAAATGCCCCTTTAATTTAACTATAGTTTGCATAATAATCAGCGTTTACCATTATTGTAATATCAATAGCAAGTTAAAACGCAATATTATTATTTTTTAAATATACGTTTACAATAAATTTAAGTAGATTTTTACGATATATTTGACAAACTTTTCGAAAAAATATAATTTTTCCCATAACATAAGTCAAATATTATATTAGTAAAACTTAATGTTTCCAATGATGTACAAACCGTACCGGTTTATTATGATCTCTTTTAAAATAAATATCATCATTTCTAGCAATCCATTGACGATATTGACCACATCGAAACCATTTAGCTGCTCGATATATTTGAAGTTTATCAAAAAAGTATTTTTTGGCACCAACCTCAAAACGTAAATCACATTTATATACTGTTCTTTTGGCTATATTAATATAATCTGTGAAATTTATAGTGAAATTACTAATAGTATGAGAACTATCGAATGTATGTAAGATTTTTAATCTTGGATCAATACGAGGACGAGTGCTACTACAACTAAGTTGAAGAGTATTATTACCACCAAGTTCGTTTTTGATGTTTACAATATTGCGGTTCTTGGCCTTGCATTTACTAAAACCTTCATTTAACCCAAAACTCATAATAATAATTAACAAAAAAATAGTAGAATGATTCATTTTTTGAACAATTCCTTGAAACACCATCAAAAGAAGTTCAAATTCCAAACCTACAACACACTCCCAAAAGTTCCAAAAATATCACACACTCTCAAATGTTCCAAAAATACTACAAACATAAAAAGTAAATTTTAAGGATTTAGAATTTAAAATTTTGGGTTTGGGTTCACTAAATAGAGTTTAGTGTTTAGTTTTGAAGGGGTAGAATTTGGTTTTGGGGTTTTAGGGTTTAAATTTAAAGTTTTAAAGCTATTTCAAATTTTATGGTAATAATACTCTTTGAAGAAGAAGACATATTGTTAACAGTTCTGAGTTGAGGTTTTGTGGAAGTATCTAAGAAGAATTCATAGAATAATGGGCCAAACCGTTGATTAGTATGTGTAGAGTACATGTCAAGAAAGCAATAGCCACAAAGAGCGAGGTCATCGGAGTTCTGATCTGGTCACAGCGTCTGTTTCTTCTGTCGCAAGAAACAGAAACAGTTAAGTTTT
>OVAV01001234.1:0-13977 GCA_900406375.1 Iberis amara
TAGTTTCTCACGAGCTACTCTTTGTTCTTCCTTATAAATCACCGAACCAGCGCATTTCTATTTTATCAAATCGAAGTTTCTGATTTCTGATTATGTTCATTGCTTATTTGTTCTATAATCATCACACAGACTTTCTCTGTTCCTTTTCTCTTCACCTAATTTGGATTATGTTCATTGCGTATATGTTGAATTGCGTTCTAATTCGTTGTTTTTGCTGTTTATGTTTACAGTTAAAGATCCAAAAAGTGAATGTGTTAAGAAGAAGATGAGCTTTACACAAGCTAATTGTATTAGTCCTTCTTACTATCCTTCAAGAATTATACGACCTAATTGCATCTCAAGTTTACCTATTAGGTCTACTAAGTTTTCACCACTTGTAAATCATCGAAAATGGAAGCAAAGTTCTGTTGTTTGCTTATTTGGTGGGAAAGGTAAATCCAATGGTGGTGAAGAGGTTAGTTTCTTTTCATCATTGTTGTGTAAATGATCTTACTCCTTTGATAAGTGTGTATTTGTTATAATGATTGTTGTGTTATATCAGATATCACCATGGAAAGCAATAGAGAAAGCTATGGGAAAGAAATCAGTTGAAGATTTATTGCGAGAACAGATACAGAAGAAAGACTTTTATGATACTGAAAGTGGTGGTAACATTCCTCCACGTGGAGGAGGCGGTGGTGGAAATGGTGGAGAACGTTTTGAAGGAGGAGGAGGAGAAGATGGTGGTTTAGCTGGGATTGCAGAGGAAACCTTGCAAGTGGTTTTAGCAACCTTAAGTTTCATCTTTCTGGTAAATGAAATGCACAACTAGGGATGGACAAAATAACCAATACCCGAAGAATCGAACCGAACCGAAATATCCGGTTCCAAACCGGAACCGAACTATTAAATTATCCGAATGAATATCAAAATCAGTTATCCAAATAACCAGAACTGAACCCGAAACGAACCGAAATTTTAGGAACCGAACCGAATTAACCGAACTTCACAAAAATAAACAATATTTTTTAATTAAATACGCAAAAAATATAATTACTTATATTTATATTACACAATATTAATTAAAAATAATTTTTATTTTTATTAAGGATTTTTGGTCAAATATCAAATAAGAACCGAGATACCCGAATGAATACTCAAACAAAATGAAATAATTATCTAAATGGATATTAAAATCTATTATCCAAATAACCGAACTCGAACCAAACTTTAAAAATATCCGAATCGATCATAACTTCAAACTTTAAAAATATCCGAATGGATCCTAACTTCAAACTTTAAAAATATCCGAATGGATCCTAACTTCCTATATCCGAACTACCCGAAACCTGAAAAAACTGAACCGAATACTCGAACGCCCACCCCTATGCACAACTTTCAGGAGAAAACGTTCGAACTTTGCTTTGATTGGATTTTCTTTTGTTTGTAGTATATCTACATTGTTAAAGGTGGTGGATTGTTCATGCTTGCAAGGGATTACTTATTATTTCTTATGGGAAGACCTATGACTACTCGATTAGCTCGAGCCATGGAGGCTTGGAATAAATTCATGGCGAAATATGATACACCAAAAGTGTATGATGAGTATTGGCTAGAAAAGGCAATCATCAACACACCAACTTGGTATGATAGTCCAGAGAAGTATAAACGTGCTCTCAAGGCTTATATAGATTCACAAAAAACTGATGAAACATCGGGTTACTATGGCGATTCAAATTCTGATGAACCGTTTGGTTAAAAGTTCCATGTTAATGTGAGATATTATCATAATAGGTCAGGATCTGAAAGAGAGTAATTATAACAATTGAGAAAATTTTCTTGAGGTTTAGTTTTTGCTTTGGAGTTTATGATTTGGTTTATGTGTGCGCCTAGAAGGCGTCTAGACGGTCGATAAAAAGTAGACATCGCCTAGGCGGTCGCTAAACGTAGCGATTTTACTATATGCGGCTAATTATGCAGTTTCAAAAAACTCGGACGTCTAGGTGCCGCATAATCATCCGCCTGGACGCTGCTTAGACGCATCAAGGTGTCCATTTTTTTGTCAAAACGACGTAGTTTTGACTGATTTAAATTTTTATTTTTATTAAAAAATTGTTTTATTGAAATTTAAATGACATTGTTAACATAAAAAATACCAAATTTCCAACAAAGTTTATACTATTTGCAAAAGAAGAAAAACAAGTTAAGAAAGTGTTATTCATTTTTAAAAACTTTTATTACCACTTATTAGTTAATTATTTATTAAAATATAAAATATGATACTATATATTACAAATATATATAAAAATTGTATATCCGCATAATTCCATCTACGCATCCGCGTATACAGTTAGACGCTAAGCGTTGATTTACCGCTTAAATAGTGTCTAAGGCGTTTTAGAACACAAGTGCAAAGAAGTAAATGCATGCCAAAGTCAAAATCACTGAGATCTTTTTAACACCTTTCAAAATTCAATTGTGAAACAGCATTTGCAATTTGCAGAATCAATGAGAAACCAAATGAGATAATATCAAAGTTTCTTAGGCTTAATGGTAGTAGAATTGCCTTCTTTCTTCTCAGCTTCTGTAGATTTCTTTCTGTCTTTTCTTTCTCTCTTCTTCAATGCAGTCATGTGAGCTTTAAGAATGGTAGCATATGATGCTTGAAATCTCTGATGATCCTTTGCTCCAACCTTTTTATAACAAGAAAGTATTGCAACAAGTTAGCTTCAATGTAATCTTAAGAATCATAATTTTGAGATAATGGATATAAACATACTGATGTCGAAATCGTTTTCTTTCCATCGGTTGCTCGAATAAGGCATCGATATTCAATGGATTCACCAGCTGAGCTTAGTTTCCTCTTCTGTAGCTTAGAACATAGAGATGCTGTCACAAAGTAATATAAACCAAATAAGATGAGAGTATTAACAAGAATGGAGGTTGAGATGAAATAATAGCCAAAGTTTTACATCTTTTCAAAGTAACCCACACAGAGCCTTTCTCTTTGCTTTTCTCAAACATGCTTGTGAGTTCATTCAGGAATGGATCCAATTGTAATAGAACCTGCAAAATCAATTACAAAAAAGCACAATCAACCAAAACCAAAGCAAATCCATCCATCATTATAAGCTATAGAACAACAAATCATGAGCTAAACATCAATAATCATGAGATGGATCGAGAATTACCATTGTTAAACCTCAGATGGATATTTGTTTTGCAGATCCTTAAGCAGTGAAATCACTTGTTATTACTCGAATCACTGAGAGAAGAAACATAAACACAATGCAAGTGTAAGACACAGTAGATCTGATTGAAGCAATTCCTCGAAACCTATCAAATTCTAAATCGATTCGAAGCTAATAAAAACGATTCAATCCCGCGAAATACAGCCGTAAAATCGTCATATATTCTGAACAAATCTACACGAAAAATCAATCACACAACTAGAGGAAACAATAGGATTCAATAACTAAGTTCGATGATCTCGAAAATCAAGAGAGGCAAGAAAGAAAAATTCGAGAAAGCAAAAAGAAACTGACCAGAGACGAGAAGTTGATGATCTGCTTCTAAAGCTCACCGGCCGGCGACAATTTATCGGTAAAAACTAAAAAGTCAGTCGCTATAAGTAAAAGACAAATATACCCTTTAGCGTTTGTGGACTCATTTAAACTTGGCCTTATGTTGGATTAATGGGCCGTAATAGGCCCAACCCTTTGTAAAACCCTAATAGGGTTTTGTTCAGATGCTTTCTCTCTCAAAGTCGTAAGGTTTCTACGATTTGATTCGTAGAACACACTGATACAGATTCCGAAATTGTTCCAGGCAGTAATAACAGTAGTAGATTCATCGAGAGCTATCTGTTGAACCGAGTTAAGGTTCTTGGGGATTATTCAGTCATAATTAGAGCTTACTCTGTAGCACAACAATGGGGAAAAAATTAGGGTTTCAGAAGAGAAGCAGCAAAAGCACGAAAACTAGCAAACAAAATGTCGAAGACGTCTACGATGACGAGATTGACGTTTGTAAGTTTCTTCCCATGCGAAATTTGAGAGATATGTGTGATTGATTGCTCGTTGATTTGAGATTTTTCATCAAGTGTTAATGATTGGTTTTTTGTATCTACAGTTCATAAACAGAGAGATATTGTTCCTTTGAATGTTAATGATGATACTGATGAATCAGATGAAGATGATGTGCAACCAGTTCTTGATTTAGAGGTTTGTGTTTTTTGGGCTTATCAGATGTTTCTTTTGTAGATGCCTCCTTTTAAATACTTGTTGCTCTGTCTTTATAGGGTGTGGATGATGATGAAGACGATGATGAAGATGATGATGAAGACGATGAGGATGATGAAAATGAACTTACCAGAGACAGTACGGATGCTTTCTTATGTTATTCTTATATATAGTTGTTGGATCGATTCGATTTCTCATAGTAGTTTTCGTAAGTGTGCAGTGATTCAGCAATCGAAATATATGAAAGCACATTTTAGAATTCCTGATGAAGAAATGGCTGATGATGATGATAAGGAGAAAGATGATGAGGAAGGCAAAAAGAGCACATGGGGTGGAAGATCAGGTCTATACCATAGTGGTGATAATAAGGATTTCGAGGTAAGAGAGTGTCGTGGCTTTTTGACATTGCCAATCCATTGATAAGTTGCTAATCTTGTTTGATGTGAATTTTGAAGATCCAATCAAGTGATGATGAAGACCTTAAAGACGAAGAAGAGGAGGCGAAAAGACTACAAGCAGAGCAAGCCGGGTCCCTTAGAGCAGTTGATATAGGGTTAGAAGATGATAGTGAAGAAGAGAGTGACAGAGAATTAACCATGGAGGTGGGGTCATTGGTTGTACTAATTCATATCATATCGTTGGACTTTATCCGTTATTAACTCATCATTCTTGTTATATTTGGCAGGAATTAGCTAAAAAAGGGAAGCGGTCTATAACAAAAGAGAAGGATGACAAGGAAACACATATTGTAGAGATAAAGAAAGACTTAAACTCTTTATCGAAAGAAGAGCAAATGGATGTAGTGTATAGGTAATATATTTCATCTTTATTTGTATCATCTTCTTCTTATGTATGATAGTATTCACACAAGTATCATTTGTTTAGTTCTGCTCCGGAAATAGTTGGTCTTTTGTCTGAGTTGAACGATGCAATCGAAGAGCTTGAGACTAAGATAAATCCTGTTATGAGTAAGGTAAGCCTCTTTACTGTTCCTATAACCACTTTATATCGAAAGAAGTCACTGTGACTCCATGTAGTTGATGTAATTATGTCTACTTGCAGTTAAAGGAAGGTGAAATATTGTTGAATGGTGGAGCAAGGTACTTGGAGGTTAAACAGCTTCTGCTGCTGACTTATTGCCAATCTATAACATTTTATCTTCTACTCAAGTCTGAAGGGCAACCAATCCGTGATCATCCTGTCCTTACCCGTCTTGTAGACATCAAAGCTTTATTGGATCAGGTTCTGTTGGTGTATATCCTTTAATCTCTTGATTTTGTACAGAGATTATGTTTACAAGCTAATCAATTGAATGTTTCTGTATCTAGATTAAAGAACTTGATGGAAACCTTCCTCCTGATTTTGAAGAGTCTCTAGCGAAAAGTATCGATAATGGAACAGTTCAAAAGGTGGTAAAAGAAGATGCAGTTACTTCACCTGTTCCTACTTCTGTAACTAAAAGCACGCAAGACACAATCGAGGTAAAGCTGGTTCATACTCGCTTTAATTTGAGGCGACACTTTCTTTGTATTCACCGTGTTGATATCACCCTGTTTATTTAGCCAATGAAAATTGACGAATCGAAAGAAGAAAAGAAGAAAAAAGGAGAGAAACGCAAGCACCAGGTGAATACACATCGAAGGATCTCTCTCTATCGAACTTACCCAAAGCACTAGCTTACTTCGTTTTCATTGTAACAGATTGTTCAAGTAGATATGCAAAGCGAAGAAATGTTAAAACTTCGAGCTGCTTTAGAAGGAAAGCTAAGAAGCAACGGAGTTCTTACCTCTACAGTTTCAAAGTCTGATAAATCTCAAAAACGTCAGAAACTAGCAAATCGGTAACTTCTCCTGTCATTATTTCTGTTTACTCTTTCTTAAGATTTTGATTGTATTATTGAATCTTTAATGTTTGGATGTAACCAGGAAGTTAGAGACATTCGATGATTATGTAGACGATGCAGAAGACAATAGCACAAGTGGTAAACTCAACAAGCTTGTGTCTACTAAACGTAAACACAAGACTATATCTGGAGATGATGATTTACCGCAAAGAGATGATATTGGAGAAAGGCGTAGAAAGTTTGAGTTAAGAGTTTTAGCTGGAGCTGGTGTGAAATCAGAGGAAGGTGGTGGTGACATGAATGAAACAGAGAGATTTGCATCAGATGACGACAATGATAATGATATGGTCGATAATGATGGTGAAGCAGAAGGATCAGAAGATGAATTTTACAAACAAGTGAAACAGAAACAAGAAGCTAAACGAGCTGCTAAAGCAGAGATCTATTCAAGGTAAATAATACACTACTTAAAACTAAAAACCGGTCCGGTTATTTGAAAGTTTGGTTCAGTTTTGGTTCCGGTTTTGGGTAAAATGCTAAGCCCTATGGTGGGAATTTAAACCTAACCAACTTTTGTTCGGTTAATTCGGTTATTTTGGTTCAATTCGGCAACCTTTTTAATTTAGTTCGGTTTTCGGTTCGGTTAGGCAACAATTTTATTTTATACTATAATAACCGAGCCAAACCGAACCGAACCGAATTTGCTAAACTTAACCGAATAAGCCGGAAAAAAATCAAATAAGTAGAAAATTAACCGAAAATTAACTGAAATTAAGATTTTCGAACCGAAAAAACTGAACTTGAAAAACGAATAACCGAACCGAACAAACCAAGTGTCGAACCAAACTTTTATTCGGTTCAATTTGGCAAAAAAAAAAAAACGGTCGGGTTTTTTGAAATGCTAAGCCCTAGGGGTGGGAATTTAAACCTTCAAACAAAATTGAATTTAGTTCGGTCAATTCAGTTCGGTTATTTCGGTTCGATTCGGCAACTTTTTTAATTTAGTTCAGTTTTCGGTCCGGTTCGGCAACAATTTTATTTTATTCTTTAATAACCGATCCGAACCGAACCGAATTTGCTAAATGTAACCGAATAAACCGGAAAAAACGAATAAACTGAAAAATAACCAAAAAACTCGAAAATAAACTAAAATTAAGATTTTCGAACCGAAAAAACCAAACTTAAAAAACGAAAAAACGAGCCGAACAAACCAAGTGCTGAACCGAACCGAACAGAACTTTTATTCGGTTCCAATTCGGCAAAAAAAAAAACTCGAAAAAACCAAAAACGGAATAGACCTAACCGAAAAACTCTAATTAACCGAATGCCCATACCTGCCAAGCCCTAACTTAAACCGTTCTTTTTCGCATACTTTTGTTGACACTTGTGCTACAATAATCTCATTGGGATGTTTTTGTATTGGTTCAGGAAACTACATTTAGTCCCATCTTTACCAGAAAGTGTTGATGGAAAACGACTCATCTCATATCAGGTTAGTTACTACTTACTATATGCCTCTCCTAAAAGCACCCAACTACATGTCTTTATGCTATAAACTTAAACCCTAATTTCAAAACCCTAGATGGAGAAAAACAGAGGATTGACTCGACAACGCAACAAAGACTTAAAGAATCCAAGAAAGAAGTACAGAGTAAGTATTCTCGGATTGCGAGTTTCTGCATTGTTTTTGTTTCCTTTTAAGGATTCTGATTTGTGATGTTTGATGATTATATAGATAAAGCACAAACAAAAGGTTCAGAGACGTAAAGGACAAGTCAGAGATATCAAGTCTCAATCTGGTCATTATGGAGGAGAAGCAAGTGGTATCAATCCCAACAAAAGCTCAAGTGTTCGATTCAACAACTAGCTTATGTCCCCAATATCCAATTTCTTCCTTTGCTTTTTTGTTGTATTATCATTTCAAATATGATTTTTAAGACCTTCATTAGATTGGTCTCTCTCTCTCTCTCGAGAATTTTGAACCTAAGTGAGAATGATCTCACGATTTTGAATACGCTTTTGTCAGAATTATAATAGTTCCATAAGAGATGATATAAGTTAAAAAATAATAAATAAATAAAATCAAATTTTATAATGATAGCGTAAAAAACATTGAAATTATTGAACTTTCTCGTAAAAATGGTGATTTATTGTCTTCTTATGATATATATAAAACTATGTCCATTTAAAATAAAAATTCATCAATCATTTTTATTCAGTTGATTTATTTATTATATAACAAATTAATACATAAATATTTTGATTACTAAGAAATAAATTTTTCTTATAGTGGACACTGATTTTCTTTATTTTTTTTAAAAAATTACAAATATATGTATATTATTTAGTTATATAATAAAGATTATATAATTTAAATATCAAAATTAAATATTCAAATTACTAAGGCAATTGGTTTTTTATAGTGGACACTAGTTTTTTTCTTTTGTTTCTAGTAACTAGTAAATCTGTGTAGATTATATAATTATATAATATATATTATATTATTTAAATAAAAAATAAAATTTATCGGGTTATTTCGGTTTTTTCGGTTAATATCCGTATCATATCCATATCCATGGTTTTTATAAATATATATCCAAACGGTTTATATGGTTTATTCAAAACCATACCATATTGCATAATTTGGTTCGGTTCGGTTTTACCGTATTGAACACCCCTTAGAAAATCCTTTATATTTCAGTTTTCAATTAGTTTCATATTTTAGGTCTAAACTTAATTGAACGAATGTGATACCATATAGATCCGAACTGATTTTTAATTGATTTTTGTATGAATAATCTATTACTATAACCGAAAGAAACGGAACGGATTAAAATCGATCCGAACTAAATAGAATACCCGAATGTCTAAGCCTAATCTTGAAGTCAAATCCATGTCTTGGAGATATGTTATGATCATTTTCATGTTTGGACTTTGGTTACACTTGTCATAAATGTATATGCAAACTAGACTAAAATAACAATTGTGTATATGATAACATATTGTTGATATTTAATACTATTATCTTCTTGTCACATTTTCATATTTTAAGATATACTTTTTCTGACCAGCTCTTGATCACTACATGACCCAAAGAGGAATCAAAAGCTCTATGTTATTTTATATTCTCTCTTGTGACTAGTTCATGTGTTGACTTTTTTTAACTTGCTTATAAAAGAAATACACAACATTATGGAACTACACAATCTTGTCAATGAATCATGGCTCTTAAACTCAATTGGTGGATCATTGTGTTCATCTTCATTGCTCTATCTTCAACAAAAAACTCTCATGGCAAGCTAATTTGGGAAGGATCCATAGATTCAATAGATGGTTTCACAACATTAACAAACACCAAAAAACATACTTTTGGACAAGCCTTCAATGATAAACCATTCCCTTTCAAATATCTAAATGGTATATTTTCAACTTCATTCTCTTTCACTTTCTTCTTTGCTATAGTCCCTGAGTTTAAGAACAAAGGCTCTCATGGTATGGCCTTTGTAATCTCTCCAACTCGAGGCCTGCCTTATGCATCTCCTGATCAATTTCTCGGTATCTTCAATAGTACTAACAATGGTAAAACCTCTAATATGATCATAGCTATTGAGCTTGATATACATAAAGATGATGAGTTTGATGATATTGATGATAATCATGTTGGTATCAACATAAATGGTATGAAGTCTATTGTATCTTCTCCTGCTGGTTATTATGATCTTAATGATAAGTTCATAAGCCTTTCTTTAATTAGTGGAAAGTTAATGAGAATCACTATTTTGTATAGTAGTCAAAAGAAGCAACTTAGTGTTACTTTGTCACCAGCAGAAGAAGGTAATATTGAAAGGAAACCACTTCTTGTGATGAATCAAGATTTGTCTCCGTATCTTTTAGATGAAATGTATGTTGGTTTCACAGCATCAACAGGGTCTATTGGAGCAATGCATTACATGTTGATGTGGTATCAATATACTATAAATTTCATTCCACAAATCGATTTCACTATACCGATCTTTCCTCCATATCCTAAGCCAAAATCTCAAGTAAAAAGGATTGTGTTATTGACTCTCTTGGCTTTAGCCATCTTTGTTGCAATTGTTGCATTAGCTATAAGTGGTTACTTATATAAAAGACATAAGAAGGTTATAGAAGTTCTAGAGGAATGGGAAATTGAATGTGGACCTCATAGGTTTACTTATAAAGAGCTTTATAAAGCAACTAATGGTTTCAAACAACTTCTAGGTAGAGGAGGTTTTGGTAATGTCTTTAAAGGTACACTTCAAGGTTCTAATACCGAGATTGCGGTTAAAAGGATATCTCATGATTCAAGACAAGGAATGTCAGAATTTATGGCCGAGATTTCGACAATTGGTAGGCTTAGACATCCTAACTTAGTTAGGCTTCAAGGGTATTGTAAGTATAAGACACAACTTTACTTAGTTTATGACTTTATGCCTAATGGAAGTCTTGATAAGTACTTATACTTTAAAGAGAGTCAAGAACAACAATTAACTTGGGAACAATGTTTCAAGATTATTAAAGATGTAGCTTATGCATTGTGTTATTTACATCATGAATGGGTTCAAGTTGTGATTCATAGAGATATTAAACCAGCTAATGTTTTGATTGATCATCAAATGAATGCAAGACTTGGCGATTTCGGTTTAGCGAAAAGGTATGATCATCAAGGTTTTGATCCTAAGACTACTAAAGTAGTTGGTACATTTTGGTACATTGCACCAGAACTTATAAGAACAGGAAGAGCAACCACAGGAACAGATGTTTATGCTTTTGGTCTGTTTATGCTTGAAGTTGCTTGTGGTAGAAAGTTGATAGATCGACGCGGAAACATCAAAGAACAAGTACTTGTAGAATGGATATTAGATTGTTGGGAAGATGGTGATATTCTTAAGGTAGCTAATGAAAGATTTAGAGAAGAACATAATAGAGAACAACTTGAACTTGTTTTGAAACTTGGTGTGTTATGTTCACATCAAGCTGCATCAATTAGACCGGACATGTCTAAAGTGGTTAAGATATTGGATGGTGTATTGCATCTACCTGATAATTTACTTGATATTGTTAAAGAAGAGAGGGTTAAAATGTGGTCAGAGACATCACCTAATGTTTTGACATCACAAGGGTCCATTGGTGTTATGACTTTGACCGAACCATTTACCTCTATGGGACGTTGAACGTAACATAGCTGTGAAATAATATACTTTCTTATATACCTTAGTAATTTTGAATCTTTTGGTCTATAATCTTTTTAATTTCGGATTTTTCACTTTTTATGTATTTTTTTTCTTTTACGATTGTGATTTGTATTAAATGTATTGTGTGGTTGGAGAAATTGTCTTAATCAAATTGTTAAAAGTTTATATTTTTTAAATACTTTTCACACATTTGAAGAATAATAAACTTTTTTGCTTTCATATTAACCGATTCTCTATAACTTTAACTAGGGCTGGGAATTCGGTTCAATTGGTTTGGTTCGGGTCGGTTTTGGATTTGTGTCAAATTGAACCGAATAAAATTTTGGTTCGAAAATCAGTTTATTCGGTTCTGTTTTTGTTTTTGAAGTTCGATTTATTCGGTTAATTTTCGGTTAAGTTTTGGTTATTTTTCGGTTATTTTCGTTTATTTTTGGTTTTTTCGGGTTTTTCGGTTTATTCGGTTCGGTTTTTTCCGGTTATTTTCTGTTTTTTCGGTTATTTTCGGTTTTTCAAGAAAAATAAAATAAAAAATAAACCGATTGGTTATCGGTTCGGTTCGGTTACCGAAATTGAATTCTGTTTTGTGTCGATCGGTTATCGAAACGTAATTCGGTTCGGTTCGGTTCGAAAAATCTCGGTTTGGTTCGGTTCGGAAAATTCGGTTCGATTTATATTCCCATCCCTAACTTTAACCTATAAAAATCCAATAAATTCATTATTCACATTCGGTATATCTAAAATTTTATATTTTATTATTCATTGGTTAAAAAAGTTATAGAAATTTTTAAAATCTATATTTTTTAAAAAATCTCGAGTTGACTTATGTTAAAAACAAAGAAAGTATACAGACTTATTAAATTTTCTCAAAATTTTTAAACGGTAATAATGAGAAACAGTGTGCTATAAAATTGAAAACATTGTGCTGAAATTGGCAAAGCATTTTATTGAATAATGTGAAATTGCAAAAAACGATGTGACAATAGAGTTTTCTTAATTGCCAAGTGGTATATCCACGTGGTCACTCAATACCACTTGTCTTGTCTCATACCTCTCAGTCTCTCACATCAATTTGTTTGTTCTTTTATAAATAAATAAAATATTGAAATTCATCTAATTGTCTTTAACTTTAATATTAAGTGCTAACAAGTCAATAATGACTAATGACTATAATAGAGTCTCATCAAATCATCTTTTGATATTTTAAGTGCTTCAAAAGTACTTCTCAACTTTTTAAGTTTGTTAATTTTAACTTATAACCAATTCCAAAATCAATAATCTAATTTCTGGTATAACAATTTCCTTTTATCTATTTTTGCTAGCTTTATAGTTTATATCCATCATTTAGTTTTTTTTTTTTGCTTACACTACTAATAATAGCAAGTCAATATTTACAGTATTAATAAGGATATAATTGGTTGAGAGAATATTATTTTTTTATAATTTATCGAAAAGTATTTTTATAAACCTTGATATTTAATTATTTTAATCATGATAAATAATTACATATGAATATTTAAAAAATATTAAAATATGAATGAAAATAAATTAAAAATAAATATTAACATTCATGTATAAATAATAAACTCTGATACATAATATATATATATATATATATGTTTTTATATTAATAAATATAATTTTTTTTTATTACCAAATTAAAAATAAAAATACTCAATTTACGAAAATTGTTAATCAATATAAAACCATGTTTTTCACCACAAAATATGATGTCATTATTTTAACAATAACTTATTATTATCATCTATTCCAAAAAAAAAAAAAAAAACTTATTGTCATCTTTCTTTTTCTGGCTTCTTCTCTCTTCACTATTTATTTATAAGCATCCTCTTTCTGTGGCTTAAACCAAACCTGAGAAGAAAAAAAAAAGAAAAAAAAAAAACAGAGCTTGAAAGAGAGAGAGAGCATTACATAGAGAGCTACGTCTCTGAAAACAAAGACAACCCAAAAAAAGAAAAATGGCTTTAAAGCTTAACACTTTAGTATCTCAACCTAACAAATTCCCTTCCTCGATTCCTCCGTCAATTTCTACTTTCAGATCTTCAAAGTTTCTCTCTTTCGCTTCATCTTCTCCAGCTCTCACCACCGGCGCTAAGTCAGTCTCTCTCTCTCTCTCTCTATGTAGAACATATTCAGTTTCATCTATAGTTTCCACTGTGTTCTGTGTTTTGATTTGCTTTCATCGATTTTCAATGAATGTGATTTAATCTGGGTTTTGTAAAAGATCTTAACCTTTAGGCGATTCTAAACAATTTCTAGATTGTTCAATGAGATTACTTATACTCAATCTGATGTTTTACTATCTTTGTTTTTGCATTAGATTACTAAAGATTTGATCTTTAGTGTGTAGATTATAAGAAATATTGAAGAAATTTGACTGCAACTAGCTTTGATCTTTATGAAGATTTTGGTCAAATTATTGGTTACCCATTTGATAATGTTTTTGATGTCTCTTCATGGTAAAGTTTTGATTTTGCTTTTTTAAAGACATAAATAGGGCTGGGTAAAAAAATCGGAACCGAAAAAAAAAATTGGTTCTGGATCGGTTTCGGTTCCATCCAAATTACCTGATGGTTTCTGAGATGAAGAACCATGTGTATCGGGTAGGAACCGGAACCGAACCTAGAACCGATGGGTAAAACCGAATACCCAAACATATATATATATATATATATATATA
>OVAV01001235.1:0-13969 GCA_900406375.1 Iberis amara
TGAGCAAAGAGAACGTTGTTGAGCTTTAGATCTCTTATACTAGATACTGCCCATAGAATAGCATCAAATAGAGCATCTTGCTTTGATAGAACCCTTGAGATTGCCTTTCTACTGTGAAGAATCACCTGACCTTTATCATCCCGAAGGACCCACGCAACACCTGCCAAAAAACCTGATTTACTGAAACCTAAACCAACATTGCATTTTAACCATCCTGGTTTTGGAGGGAACCATTTCCTCATCTTTTTCCCATTATCACCAGAGGATGTATTAGGGGTAAGAGGATTAGATTGTTGTGCTAAGAACCATTGTTCAGCATCATTTTGGAACTTTAAAACCGATTGAGAAGAACAAAATTCTTGTCCCTCAATGAACTTGCTGTTACGATTTTTCCACAATCCCCATAAAATCCAAGGCAGAGATCGTCTTTGGAGAATGTCGAGTTCCCGGTTTTTGAGAGAAGAGATGATGAAGCTCATATTCTCTATGATAGAAGAATTATGAAAACCTGATGATGGATGAGGGAAGCTGGAAACAGCCCACAGTTGACGAGCTTTTGTGCAAGTAAAAAGACAGTGATTGATTGTCTCACCTTCCCTTCCACAGAATTGGCAGCATTGATCTCCTTTTATTCCTCTGGTTTTCAAATTATCAAGAACTGGTAAAGCATTGGATAGAGCTTTCCATAAGAAGTTCCTGATTTTTGCCGGAGCTTGAATTTTCCATATTTCCGCCTTTAGAGGGTTAATTGATGGGAGTGATTGCTGAATTCTGAGATTCTCTGAATGTTTGTCCTGGAAAGCCACTTCATATGCTGATTTAACTGAGTAATAACCAGACTTTGTTCTTGACCAAACAAAGAAATCTTCTGATGAGATTAATGGTTTGATTTTTTTTATTCTTAATATGTCCTCGGGATAGAAAAGGTCCAGCAGTTTAACTTCATCCCAATTACCAGTCTGGTCATCTAATAGATCCTTCACTTTCAGGTCAATGTTCGTGAAAACATTCTTCATCAGAGGAGCTCTATCTCCTAGAGGCCCTAGCCATAAATCTGCCCATACATTGATTGATCTTCCATTGCCTACCTGTTTTTTAATTCCTTGCTGAAGTAAATGTCTGCCTTGTAACAAACTTGTCCAGGCATAAGAACCTTTTTTCCTTTAATTGCATTAAGAAAGCTGCACTCTGGGAAATATCTACTCTTAATAAAACTTGCACAAAGACTTGAAGGATTGTTAAGGATTCGCCATGCTTGTTTCCCTAGTAAAGCTAAGTTGAAACATTCTATGTCTTTAAAATTCATACCTCCACATGCTTTGGGAAGACACATCTTGTCCCAACTTATCCAAGTGATCTTTCTTTTGTTCTCTGTTGCATTCCACCAGAACTGAATCATAGCCGAGGTAAGGGCTGAAGATGTGGCTTTGGGCAGTTTAAAACACTGCATTGCATATACTGGCATAGAAAGTATAACAGATTTAAGCAAAGTTTCTTTTCCCCCTTGAGAAAGGCTTCTCCCATACCAATTTGACAGTCTCAACTTTATCCTTGAGTGAATGTAATCAAGCAGTTTAGCTTTTGGTCCATTAAAAACTTCAGGTAAACCTAGGTAGTTTCCTGTCCCTCCTTCATTCTGTATGCCCAGGATTTCTTTCACCATCTTCTTTGTTTGAACATCTATGTTTGAGCCAAAAGTGATAGCAGATTTGATTAAGTTTATGCACTGGCCCGAAGCTGCTTCATATACCTTCAGAATGTCATTTAGAGCAGAACATTGATTGGCTTTGGCTTGGCAGATTAGTAGACTGTCATCAGCGAAGAATAAGTGACTAATTGAGGGTCCTCTGGGGTTAAATTGGAAGCCTGATACTTTATTCTGATATTCAGCTTGGTTAAGGAGATGAGAGAGACCTTCTGCACATAAAACAAAAAGGAAAGGGGATAAAGGATCCCCTTGCCTAAGCCCTCTTTGTGGAGATATTAGACCATACGCTTGATTGTTTAATAACACTGAGAAAGTGACAGTTGATATGCAGGTCATAGTCCAATTGATCCATACTGGATGGAATCCTAAAGCTGATAACATAGCTCTGATGTAGTTCCACTCAACTCGATCATATGCCTTGGACATATCAGTTTTCACTGCTATAAAACTCTCTGTAAACGGTTCCAGGGTATTCAGGCTATGGATGATTTCATGAGCTATGAGGATATTATCAGATATTAACCTATTTGCAACGAAAGCAGATTGATTTGGAGAGACCAGTTGTTGCAGAATAGGTTGCATTCGATGTACTAATACCTTGGCTATTGTTTTGTATAGGATGTTACAAAGGCTGATTGGTCTTAACTGAGACATTTCTTCTGGTTTGTTAGATTTAGGGATGAGACAAATGTGAGTAAAGTTCCAATCTCTTTGCATTATCGACGTTGAGAAGAAATCTTGAACTTCCTGCACCACTTGGTTCCCTACAATTGACCAGTACTGTTGAAAGAAAACCCCTGAAAAACCATCTGGGCCCGGAGCAGATCCTGGAGCAATAGAGAAGACAGCATGCTTAATCTCTTCTGCAGTTACCTGAGCAATTAAGAGCTTGTTCATATCCTCTGTAACTCGCTTGTTAAAACCAGAAAACATTGAAGAGAAATCATCAGGGTTTGAGGAAGTGAACAGATCAGTAAAATATTGGATTGCCACTTCAGCTTTGGAGCCTTCTGATCTTTGAAAAATTCCATTTCGGTCTTTCAGTTTTTGGATGAAATTCTGGGACCTTTTTGCCTTTACTGAATTGTGAAAAAACCGAGTGTTGCAGTCTCCCTCTTTTAGCCAAGATTCTCGGCTTTTTTGTTTCCAGAACAATTCCTCCTCTTTATAAGCCATGACCAAATCTTTTTTCAAATTCCACAACTGAAGGCCTAAAATGTTCCCACTGGTTTGAGCTTCTTCTAGTTTGTCCTGCAGGAACCTTATTTTCTCTGAAGCATTAGAAATGTTTCTTTTTTTTCCATCCACTTATAACCTGTCTACACTTATGCAGTTTTTCACTCACTGACAGCCTCTGATGGTTAAGCATAGGGGACCATGCTGATCTGATTATTACAGGAACTTCTTCATAACTCAAAAGTCTTCTGTCAAACTTGAAAAAACCTCTGTAGGTTGAGTTTGTACCCAAGAGTTGCACTAACACAGGGCGATGATCGGATCCCCTTTTTTCCAAGAAGGATTGAGATGCAGATGGGTATTGATTGAATTATGACAAGTAGTTAGTAGGCCGTCTGATAAAATGATAAATAAACACAACTAAATTCTAGTGAGAAAAAATACACCATCATGGAAATCAGACGGAAATATATATATTTATGTTTACAAAATTTATATAAACATAAGAGAAAATCTCAAAAATAACCACTTTTAAATCTTTTTTTTGTTTCAAATGTAAAATTGATAATGTTTTTTCTTCCAATACACCACTAAAACCTTTAAGAGAAAAATTACAAAACAAAACTAACTTTAACCATTAAAACTAAATTTTAATCTATAAGTCATAAAACCTTGAACCCATAAAGCTAAACTATAAATATAATAAACTCAGAATTAATTAAAATATTAAACTCCTAAATTTCATTTTTTATTTGTTGTATTTTATTTTGAAAAATGAAATTTAATGGTAGTTTTTTAAAAAAGTGGTTAATAATATTTAAAAAAACTTATTTTTGTGATATTTTATAAAATTTTTCAGTTAATATTTTTCACAAGATTTATATAAAATACCATCAAAACAATTTCGTGTTCCGAAAAAATCATCCACAATAATAAAAAATAATTTACAATAACTTTTAAAAATAATTATCTTCAATTATATTTTTTTTTATAAATTAATGATATTATAAAAATGTAAGAAAAAAGGAAACGTTTAAGAATTGTGTTATTTGTGTAAACTAAACTTATAATGATTTTTTGTTTTCGGCAGTGAAGAGATATTTGTTGAAGCGCTTATATATATCAAACACACTGCGTCTTATCTCCACTCTCAAATCTTAACGCAAAAAGCAAAAACCTTATCCCTTCCTTCTCCATGGCTTCTTCTCTTGCTCTCTCTACCTTCAACCCTAAATCCCTTCCTTTCTGCGTCTCCAAACCCGTCTCCGCTTCTCCCTTACCTCCTTCCGTCTCCTTCAAACTCCACTCTGATACCGTTTCCGTCTCCATCTTCGCTTCCTCCGCCTCCAAATGGAACTCCCCCGCGTCTCGTTTCGTCCGTAACGTTGCGGTCACGGAGGACTTCGAGGTCGAAGAAGACGGTCTTTTCGCTGACGACGCGCCCCCGCAACAGCAATCCTTCTCTGCTGACCTCAAACTCTTCGTCGGTAATCTTCCCTTTAACGTCGACAGTGCTCAGCTCGCGCAGCTTTTCGAGAGCGCTGGAAATGTTGAAATGGTTGAGGTGCGAATTTAGGGTTTTCTGGATTCTGTTTTGATAATTGATGTTATATGTCTCAACTAGTGTAGAATAGAGAATTAGCTCTTAAGGTTTGTTGAAATGAATCGTTGTTTTCCTTGTAGGTGATCTATGACAAAGTGACAGGACGAAGCAGGGGTTTCGGATTCGTGACGATGTCTTCAGTCTCTGAAGTTGAAGCAGCTGCTCAGCAATTCNGACAGGACGAAGCAGGGGTTTCGGATTCGTGACGATGTCTTCAGTCTCGGAAGTTGAAGCAGCTGCTCAGCAATTCAATGGCTATGTAAGAAGATTCTTCTTTACTTTTACTTTTCTAATCTTTGATTGTTGATATGAATTCTCGGAGATAACTGCGTTTGTAGATCAGTCCTTTATTGTTGTGAATTTTGTTTTATTGTTCATATGAAACATCATGTTATTATTCCTCTATTTGGTTCATTAGATACTAAATGTGTTTATGCTGTTCTGGTTTCGACAGAACCTTAAACTCTCTGTTTGTGCAAGCCTTTGCTTCCGTTTTTAGTTTAATAATTTTGATGTGAAATTGCAGGAGTTGGATGGGAGACCCTTGAGAGTTAACGCTGGTCCTCCTCCACCGAAGAGGGAAGATTCCTTCTCCAGAGGACCTAGAAGCAGCTTTGGAAGCTCTGGTTCTGGTTATGGTGGAGGTTCAGGTGGTGGTGGTTCAGGAAACCGTGTTTATGTTGGCAATCTTTCTTGGGGAGTTGATGACATGGCTCTTGAGAATCTATTCGGGGAGCAAGGAAAAGTTGTTGAAGCCAGAGTCATCTACGACAGGGACAGTGGTCGATCCAAGGGATTTGGGTTTGTGACATACAACTCTGCTCAAGAGGTCCAAAATGCCATTAATACCTTGAATGGTGCAGTAAGTATCATATACTTACAAAGTGATCAATCAAACAACTTGTAATGTACTTTTGTGGTGGCCTATAGGATTTGGATGGCAGACAAATTAGAGTCTCGGAAGCTGAGGCTAGGCCTCCAAGGCGCCAATTTTGAGCACCAACCTATGGCTTCCTATTCTCAAAAACGCATATTCTGGAAGGGTATGACTTTGACTAACCATTGTATTCATAGAATCGCAATAATTACCTTGTGACTGATTTATCAAACTGTTGAAATATAGCAGGCACTTCGAAGCAAATAGACAGATGGCAGTTTCAGACGGTTTGTTGCCTTGGATGCATGAAGGTCGTGAAAGAATGGTCTCTTTTTGAGAAACATATAATTAGGATTAAAACCTTGAGACCATCTTCTTCTTGTCTGTCTGAATGCTCTGCCGTTGACTGTTTCGCTTTCGTTTGATTAAATTTTCTCTCTATATAGTGGTCTTCTCTTCCTTTTCTGTTTAACAGTCTTGTTTATGTTTTTGATCCNGTTGACTGTTTCGCTTTCGTTTGATTAAATTTTCTCTCTATATAGTGGTCTTTTCTTCCTTTTCTGTTTAACAGTCTTGTTTATGTTTTTGATCCTCTGCGTTTATGAATATGACAATATTTGAAAACCGGTAAAACACTAAAATCATGCATCCTAACCGATTGGAAGATGTCTTCCTCATTCTAAATTGAGAAATTGTGGTTACGTAGTAAATGGAACGGGCTTCTTCAACATTGGGTCCATATAATTGATATACCATTTAGTTCAATCGGTTGGTTCTCATGAATATATATGAAGAGTAATGACTTAGATGCTGTTTATATGAAACATTTCATTATCTGTTAGACGCTCGCTATAAATAAGGCAAAATATTAAAAAAATAATAAAAAATTTGCACACATAACAAATAGTCAGATTCAAATTATGGTCTGATGAAGAGGTAGTAGAGATAGACAACCATAAGGCCACTTGCTTTTCCTCACTACAATAACTCTTCAAAAGTCATTAAAGATTTTGTGTTTAAGTTTGTTAAAACATCGATCATCATCACATACATATAATTCATTACATTTCATAACTATTGCATGTAATTTAGTTTCATAGTTTATTTTTGTCAACGCTCATTTGGAGTAACAGACTCAAGGATCATATATAGATGGTTGATTCGTTAAGTAAATTTCGTCACTTCCTATAGCAAGCTTTATCAAGAGCTTTAACTGTTAACAACCAATTGGCTAGGTGGAAGTTACACGTCGATAGATTTTTCCTTAGTGTGGTGATGGACCCGAGATTGTGAACCATGCACTATGCACTGTGTATTTGCCCACCAACATTGCAATGTTGGGCCTTTGATATTAGTAGGTTTTAGCCATTATATATTTTGCATCTTTATGTTTTTTTTGTTGTACCTAAGTCATAGTTTTGAATTATATGCATTTTAGAGTTTAGATTGTGCAAGTATACATATTTTTGTATGTTATGAGTCGTATTGAGTTGGGATGATGCAGCAAAGATGGGAGCAAAAAAAGAGCCATGGGAGAACAAAGGAATTTAAGGAGCATACGACGGTTTAGTATAAAAAAAAGTAGCCAAAAAAAAAACTTTTTGGTGACTAAACCGGTGGCTTACCAATCCACTGGTGCAAACTACTGATGTAGGAGATAGGAGACAAGGAAGAGGTCTTGTGTCCAGAATCGGCTGCCACAAACTGTCGATTACAATCCGCTGGAATGAAGCCCCAAGACATAAAAAATAGAGGGTTGCAATCCGCTAGCATAGTACATCATAGTCATGCATTTAGAATTTATGTGACGATATTAATATTGTTGAAAGGTGTTTTACTTTATCATAGATTGTCTTTAATATTGATGTCTCGCGTCATGTGGATGAGAAATGGGTAATATCAATGAATAACAACTTTACATCATATAATTAACAATCTAACACCTAAGTCATAGGTTTCCTATACCAAAATTTAGATAATCCTTCTTTATCCTTGGACTCTCTCTCTCACTCGCTTTCTCTCTTACTCGCTCATTTTTTTTCCACCTCCCTTTCTATAATAGTCAAACTACTCACTTCAGGTAGTCGGACTACTGAAATATCTTTTTGGTTTAGGGTTTATTTTTGGGTTTAGGGTTTATAATTTTGTGTTTAGGGTTTATATTTTGTGTTTAGGATTTATATTTTGGTGTTTGGTGTTTATATTTTTGTATTTAGGATTTATATTTTTGGGTTTAGGGTCTATATTTTGTGTTTAGGGTTTATATTTTGTGTTTGGAGTTAATATTTTGTGTTTAGGGTTTATATTTTTGTGTTTAGGATCTATATTTTGTGTTTAATGTTTATATTTTTGTGTTTAGGGTCTATATTTTGTGTGTAAGATTTATATTTTGGTTTAGGGTTTATATTTTGTGTTTAAGTTTATTTTTTGGTTTAGGGTTTATTTTTTGGTTTATGGTTTATTTTTTTGGTTTAGATTTTAAGGTTTATATTTTAGGTTTTTAGGGTTTAAATTTTGTGTTTAGGGTTTTTTTTTTGGTTTAGGGTTTAGATTTTTGGTTTAAAGTTTATATTTTAGAGTTTATGTTACTATTCACTATTTCATAAAATATAAGCCCATTTTGAAAAATTTTAATCATGTTAGATGTAGAAAAAATATGTACTTTTTTAGATAAGATTTTGTGATTTAATTATTTTAATTTATATGCTTTAATTTGTAAAAAGAGGAAGATGTGTGAAGTTTAAATATAAAAAAAAAAACATAATCGACATGGAGAGGGAGAGGGGTGTATTGGAGTGTATTTTTTTTTTTTTGTTGAAATGTAAAATTTATTGATCAACAAAAAAATACAATGTTTTGTAGGTAGAACAAGAAAAGCTTAGAGAAAAAGGTTAGTTTAGATTGAAAAATCTCGAAAGGCTGGGAGAAGAAAGATCACTAGCCTCGTTAAAACCCATTGCTAGAAAAACCTCATGGGACAAAACTAGCAACGGGAAAAAGAGTACTAGTGGATACTTTCCGAGATGAGCCTATAACTGAGTGGAATTCCATCTTGTAGTTGCGGTTGAGAGCGGGTTTGAAGGGTCAAATTGAAGACCAGCTAGACGGTCTGTAATGTGTTGCCGAAGCATTCGTGAGACTAGAGCGGAGGACTTAGGACTCTTGCCATGGATGCGTGCATTCCTTTCCGTCCATAGATAGTATATAGCCGATTGAAAACAGAGCTTGAGCAGGAGAGTGTCCGTGGTTGAGTGAGAATAGCGAGGACGTAATAGCCTTTGTAGAAGAGTGGACCAGTCCGGCGTTGAATGGCGAGAAAAGAGGGATCCAGTGAAAGTGGTCCAAACAGTATATGTGTAGGGACAAGCGAAGAACAAATGGTCCCGGGATTCCTGAGGTTCCCCGCAGAGTATACATGGTTGTATAATGCCATAGGCCCTAAGTCGAGTACCCGTTTGTAGACGATCCTTGAGAGCTAGCCATGTTATGAAAGAGTAGCGCGGAATGGCCTGCGGGAACCACACCAGACGGGCCCAGTCAACCTTGGTATGAGTTTCACGAATAAGACACCATGTTTTCTTGGCATTGAAAACCGGTTTGTAGATATCAGGTGCATGCTGCCAGAGAGGTTGGTCCGGATTTGACGTGTGATGAGGAGCCTGCAAGAGACGAAGCCGGTTAGTGAGAGATACTAAAGAAGGGGAACGAACTCGACGAAAGTTCCAAACTCCCTGATATGTCGCCTCCGCCACCGTCGCATGACGGGGAATGCCTAGCTGTCGTATTGCATTCTCATCTACCAGACTTTGAAGGGAGCCCCAACCTGTCCAGTTATCGGACCAAAACTTTGCAATATTTCCCGAGCCTAGCTGAAAGCGAAACAGAGGTTGAGCCAGATCTCGTAGTTGCAATAACTTGCGCCAGGACCACGACCCCAAGTTTGTAGCGGGGACTTCCCATAAGGTGTGCGAACGGATCAGGTGGTGGCGAGTCCAAAGGACCCAAAGTGATGTTTGAGAAGACAGCAGTCGCCAAATTAAAGATAGACCGAAAACATTAGAAACTTCGCGAAGAGATCGAAGTCCTAGACCACCTTCAGCATACGGCTTACAAAGGTCGTGCCAGGAAACCTTAGCTTTTGAATGTATAGTTGGATGACCTGCCCAAAGAAAATTAGAGCAAAGCCTTTCGAGAGTATCGAGGCATGTTAGGGGCAAACGAAACGCAGATAACCAGAAGTTTGTGATACTTTGAATTACCGACTTTATAAGTTGTAACCGTCCACCATAAGATAGGCATTTTGCCGACCATGATAAAAAACGAGACTGGATTCGTTGAATAAGTGGTTCATAATCTGCTGGTTGAAGAATTTTCGTGGTAAGAGGTAGACCTAAGTATCGAATTGGTAGCGAGCCAGTGGCGAAACCGAGATTGGTGGCTGCCATAAGCATTGAGGCACAGTTTCCACCATGATAGACCGCAGATTTGGAGTTATTAATAAAAAGACCTGATTGCGAGCCAAACTCCTGAAGGACTGCAATTATGCCGTGGAAGGAGTGGGATGAGCCATCAGAAAAAATTAGAATGTCGTCGGCGAAGTTCAAGTGTGTGAGCCGAAGGGGATGGCACGATGGGTGATAACGAATAGCTCCAGAGATGGCGGCCTGATCAAGCATCTTAGAAAGTATATTGTTAGCAATAACAAATAAATAGGGAGAGAGAGCACAACCTTGGCGGAGGCCTCGATTACTTGGGAAGTAACCCGAGGGCTCTCCATTGATCATGACCGAGAACATGGCTGTAGATAAGCATAGACGAATCCAGCTAATGAATTGAGATGGGATCTGCATAGCCTCCATTACTTTGATAATAAACTCCCATTCGAGTGAGTCAAAAGCTTTGGAGATGTCCAATTTAAGCATACATCGCTTACTAATACTTTGCTTGTGATAGTCTTTAACTAACTCTGAAGCTAGAAGAACATTCTCAACCAGGAGACGCCCTTGAACAAATGCACTCTGGTTTGGGGCAATAACCGCAGGGAGGATCTTCTTAAGACGATTAGCCAGGATTTTAGAGATTAGCTTGTATAGGATGTTGCAACAAGAAATTGGGCGGTAATCACGGATAGTTTGAGGATCTTGAATCTTTGGGATAAGAGCCAACATAGTCGCATTAACCCCACGAGGTAAGAACCCATACTCGAAAAAGGATTGCACCGCAACTATGAGATCCATGCCAATGATTGACCAGGCATTTCGATAAAACTCAACAGGGTAACCATCAGGTCCCGGCGATTTGTTCGATGGCATTGTGAAAAGAGTCTGCTTGATTTCATCCTCTGTAACCGGAGCCACTAACATCTCACTGTCTTGATGTGAACAGCAATATCGTAGAAGAGATGATAAGTATGGAGGGGAAATTGTTGCGGTTTGAGCCGGTCGATGCTGTAAAAAGTCGGAGAAATGGGTAACGGCAACAGATTTGATCGCCTGAGGGTCCGTATATATGTGTCCAGCACTATCATGAAGACGATGAATTGCATTCTTGGAAGCTCTAGTCTTGGTCACACGATGAAAATAACCGGTATTACGGTCGCCGTTATTGAGCCAAGTGATTCGCGATTTCCTTTTGTAGAGGATTTCCTCTGATTTAGCAAGATTATTCCACTCAGCAGCTGCTGCTTGGACTGCCTGGCAGTGAGCAGGTGAAGGAGTCGTAAGAGCCTGAGATTGGGCTTGTTGAAGAGTGAGTAATGCTGTCTTGGTGCGAGCAGAAAGATCGCTAAAATGAGCCTGATTGAGGGACCGTAATGCATACTTCAGAGCTTTTAGCTTTGTCTGGAAAAAGTGCAGAGCAAGACGTGAGTGATGGATCGGCGGAGAAGAAAACCAAGACTGAGCTACTGTGTCGTGAAAGGAGGGATGCAGAGCCCAGAATTCAAAGTACCGGAATGGCTTCCTAACTGGCTGAGTATGAATCCGAGGGAGCAGCTTGACATGGGATCTAGAGTGGTCTGATATACCCGTGGCCTCAAAAGTTGCAAGCGCAAGAGGGAAGTGCTGGATTGAATGTCCATTTGCTAATACCCGATCTAGCTTCTCTCCAATCGGATTAGACTCGCAGTTGTTCCACCAGGTGAAATGAGGTCCTGAGGATGAGAGATCTTGTAGGTCACAATCATGAATACATCTCTGAAAATCCAATACGTCTTGTAACCGTGCAGTGGGTATGAAGCCATGAGAGTGATCATTTGAGTGTAGGAGGGCGTTGAAATCTCCGAGAACAAACCAAGATTGGTTCCCAACTAGGAGGCTCATATCACGGAGCTCTTGCCACAGATGTAATCGCTCATTACTAAAATTTGAAGCATAGATTGATGAAATAACAACTTCCTGGCCCAAAGGTAAAATCACTTTTGCTGTGATCATTTGAGCTGATACATGAATAATAGAGACTTGTAAATCTTGTTTCCAAATGAACCAGATGCGCCCAAGACGGTGATTTGCGTAGTTATGCGCACAGCACCAGCCCGGGGCAATAGAGGATAGAATATCAGAGTGCTTATCAAGTAAGATACGAGTTTCAAGAAGACAACCAAACGACGGAGAAGCAGAACGAAGCCAATCTTTAAACACCTCATGCTTTCGCCTGAGATTGAAACCCCTGAGGTTCCAAGCAAAGAAAGAAACCATGATCATTATAGCTTCCGTGAGGAAGCTTTGGGTTGTTTTGGATGAGCACCATTTTGACGCAGGTCCTTTTTCGTAATAATTTGGCGAGGCTTGGACTTGCCTCTACCCTTATAAGTTGTGCGTGGAATGTCATTAGTACTCTCGTCCTCTGAAAGTTGACCCTCCTCTTTCTCATTGTCGTGCTGTTCATCAAACTCCAAATCATCTCGAATGTCACTAAGAACTTGGAACCGCGAAGGAGAAATCGTTTCAGCCTTCTTGTCTGTAGATGCCTTGACTGGAGAGGTGGATTGGTGACGACCATTCGGAACCGTCTTCCAGAGAGGAGGAAAATCAGTAACAGAATCAACTAACGGAGATTCTGTTTTTCTGTTACTGTTCAAAATGTCCTCTGGGGTATGTGTATCAGCAACAATCTGCTCCGAAACATTTGCAGGTGAAGTCTGATCCACAATGGCAGAGAGCGAATTTTGACCTTGTGTGTTTTGTAAGTGCTGGGCAGGAACAGGGGACGGGATCTGCTTCTGAATTGAAGCATCAGTTGGATTCAGATTAGTGTTTGTGCTTGTAGTGGTGCCCATATGGAGATCAACTTGCGTGGTGTTTTGTTTCTTACATTCCGTGACAGTGTGTCCCCAGGCTAGACAAAGTGTGCACTTCTTAGGTAACCAGGGATAGGAGATCGTAATGCCACCTGGGAGACCGGTGACCTCAATAGCAGAAGGCAGCGGTTGATCCAAATTTGCGATAACTAGGACACGGGCAACATCGAAACGTGTACACCGTAGAGTGTTAGGATGAAGCTTTACCCATGTTCCCACCACATTTCCCAGGAATTTGAGACCAGCTTCAGAGTACAACTCATTCGGAACCCCGCGAAAATCCACCCAAATCGGGACAGAGGTCATATCAGGTTTTGAAGCTGCTTGAGCGGGAGACCATTCCTGCACAACAAGCAACACGTCAGATATATGCCAATACTTTCGGCGAAGAATACGAGAACGAGCAGCATCAGAATCAATTCGAAATAAAACAGTATCAGAGTTTAGGTAGTGAGCATCAATCCGTAGTGATTTTTCTGAGGTATTCCATATGCGGTTGACAGTGGCGTGCACTTTGCCGATATGAGGGGCATCTCCGATGAAATATCCCACCACGAAGGATGACCAAAGAGGCTTTGAGTGCTTAAGCACACTGTCTGGGATAGCGACAGTGGCTATTCCATTTGTTAGAGTGAAGTTTGGTTTTGGTATGTCATCGGTCCTTTCTTCAGAGACTATAGAAGCCCATGGCGATTCTGGGAGAGAAGCAGCAGCAGGATTCAGATTTGGAGGCGACAGAGAGTCATTTCCCATTAACGGACCGCCGTCTAGGACTGTGGAGCCCCCAGCGGCGGTGGTCATGGCGAGGAAAGCGCCTAGGGCGAGCAGAAAATGTTTCCTTAAACGGAACCAAGAAATCGCCTTTTTTTAGAGAGGAGGCAAGTTGACCAAATTTCTTTCGTATTGGAGTGTATTGGGGTGTATTGGAGTATATTGTTGCCAACAATCTAATATTGTTCTACTATGTACATTTTCCTAATAACCATGTCTAGAATGAATATTGAGCAAATTAGCAGGAGAAATTTTATCTTATATATGAATATAGTTTTAAAGTATGATATTATTAAGAAATTTATATTTTAGTTATGACTACAAAATTTTATAGACAAAAATGGTATATACATATTAAAACAAATTTACAATAATGTATATTACTAATTTTATATTATAATAAATTGATATTTTATTTAAAGAAATATGATTATACATGAGAATGAAGGAGTTTATGAGTTATCCATTTAGATATGTTATTTTCAATATATAATAGTAAATATAAATATAAATATATATATATATATATATATATAT
>OVAV01001236.1:0-13969 GCA_900406375.1 Iberis amara
CGAAAGCTTCCGATTCCGATTCCGATTCCGAAGCGAGAAGCTTATAACATATTATAACAGAAAAAAAACCAATCAATTAATGCTGAAACTCTAATCCAATACTGAAAAACTTTAAAGTAGCGTCGCTTCCGAACTGCGAGTTCACCAGAAAATAACTCAGTGGCCGAGGCGATGAAAAATTGATTCACAGGTGACATAGGACTACCAGCGGGACCACCGCAAAAGGAAAAATAGAGCGGCGAGAAAAATTGTAGGAGAATACTGAAGATCAGTTTTTTTGGCAAAAGAAATCGCATGCAGCGGGAACAAATCTAAGATCTAAAACCATTAGTTTAGCCACAGCGTAATGCGCCGTCATCTCCTCCCCGACCCCCCCCCCCCCCCCCCCCCCCANGATTAAGACGGAAATGCAATGCATGATGTTGTGACTTAGTGGAGGGGCGGTGGGTCTCTCTCACTATGGTTTTTCCAAATCTCGAAAGAGAATTTAGAGAGATAAGGAGCTAGAGGCAACTTTTCTAAAAAATTCTTTTTGGACAATATCAACAACGAACAAAACTATATTAACGATATCTTTGTTTTTTTGTCAACTAGTGTATTAATAATTGGAAAAGTTACAACTTATACAATCAAGAAGATAACAGAGATTACATGGTAATCTAAGATCTAAGTACAAACAATCAGTCAATCAAGAACACAAAGAAGAGACCAAAATAACTTTGAATCAAGTTTTTTGTTTCATGAAATAAGATGATAACTTGAAAACATAATTGCAGCCTTCCCAAAAGGGATAAAGCCTCTAAATGTATAATCTTGAGCTGTTGAAACATCCAAGAGCAAACAAGGACTGAATCGGACCCAAGCATTCCAATAAACGACCTACAACCATCATTTTGAGTAACAAAGCTAGTTCGGTTTTTTCAACGCAAAAGGAAAAGAAAAACTCCGCTAATAGCTCCATTCCCAAATACAAAGAGAAGTAGAAGAGAAGGAAAGACTATGACCCAAAAACCCAGTTAGACAAATTGAGGACCAAACCAACCGAAAGGACTAAAAGCTAACGAAGCATATACAACTTCTAAGAAGCATCAGCACACAAATTCGGATCTACAGAGCCTAAAAGAACCACAACCACTCCAACCATAATCCAAACATATCCTTACTCGAACTAATGAGGACCCACCAAGCTGAGGCGGCGGATATGTGCCTGGCAAGAACGGCAAGAAGAATGCCAACGCCAAACATCCAACAACTAAAAACCTTTAGGAACCACCGTCTTCTAGCGGGAGAGAAGTCGACCAAGCTCAAGGAGAGAAAGGATTATCTAAACCGGAGATAGCAAGATTGGCGGAGAAGCTCACCCGTGAGGGAAGACGTTCACAAGGGGGCTGCACCATTGACCGAGTGGTATAGCGCCTTTACCACCGGCGATGGAGCTCCAGCCGTTCCAAACTCCATCAAATTGGAAATATGCAAACGACTAAATGCATCTTCAACCTTGAGCGTATTTGTACCAGCTTCAAACTCCATCATATATAAACCATTAACCACTACCCCTTTCGTTTCAAAATAATTGTAGTTTCTAGGAAATAATTGTTTCAAAATAATTGTTGTTTTCGTTTTTTAATGTAAAATATATTGTATTTTATGTTTTTTGACCATTTGTATTCTACAAAATGATTTATTATTGGTTTATTTTATTTGGACTATACTTTTTATCTGAAAAAATTTTAAAATTAAGTGAATTTTTTGGTATGTGTAAAAGAATTTTAAATTACAAATATTTTGAAAAAGAAGGAGTATTATCAAGAGACTCCCACATGTGCCCATAAATTTTGGTTAGTTATTATTTTATTTCTAACCGACTTAAATTGGGATCCAAAAAACCACATTAATCATATTATACGTTTTATATTCAACGTACATGTCATAAGGTGACTAAATTATTATTCTAGAATAAAAAGTCACTCTATAGTTTTATGATGTCATCCCAACGTCACAGGACTGCGTCATGAATGATGGTTGTCGAAGGTCTACGCATCCGTCAGCACTTAATTGTTTACTTCCAGAGAGTATCTTTAGGTAGTTGGTTCGCACAGAATATTCATATTAGGCCTTAATTGTTTAGTACTCTGTTTCTTAATATTAGATGTTTTAGAATTTTCACACATATTAAGAAGACACAATATTATTATTTATTAAATGCATTGTTTTTTAAAGTAAACAATTTCCTATAAATTTCAACCAATAGTATTTTAGAAAATTCAAATTTTGTCAATTAATGTGTGTTGAAGTTTACAATATGCAATTAAAATCACATTGAAAACCAAAAAAATATATCTTTTTGAAACAAAAGAAAAAGCCTAGAAAATCTATTAATAAAAAACAGAGGGAGTAGTGTTTAGGAAGATTTTGGTTTTTGTTTTTCAAAAACTATATTTTTCACCAATCATGATTTTGGTAAAATATATTTTTTACTTTTTAGAGAAACTAGTTTTTCATAGTTTCTAAAATTTTTAAGTAAAAACCAAAAACACTTTTGAGTGTTTTTAAGCACTTTACGTGGGTTCAATTTTTTCATTTTTTTTTCAAAGATAAATAAATACTATTTTTCAACCATTTTATGGAAAAGTATATGTATAGTATTTTCAAGCAACTTTTAAAACATCATATTACTGGAGTTTTTGGATAAATGTATTTAAATTTTATAATATTATTCTAAGCACTACTTCATCATAATTTTAACAATGAAAATATATTTACTGGATATAAGTATTATACATATATTTTGTAATTAATTTTATATCTATTAATTATTATTTAGGATTTTGGTAATAGAAGAACTTTTTATTATTATATATATATATATAACTATCATAATAAAATAATTTTATACATATATATATTATTATTATTAAATGCTAAATTTATTAATAAAAAGAAACGTAATATGTACAAAAGAATGGTTCGGTCCGAGTGAGCGAAGATAGAAAAAAGAAGCTCTAGCAGTTTGATGGAGTGTTCAAGGTGGCCTCGTTAAAACCTGTATCTAGAAAACCCAGTGAGATAAAACTAGATACAGAAAAAGAGTACCCCGAGAACACAACCGCATAAAGAACAAAGCAAAACACAAGACGAGATAGAGAAGTTAGAGAGCAAGAGTCGTTAGGCATGCAGCTGTTGCCAGCGAGTTCCCAGGGAAGCTAGTGCGGAGGTTGGTGGATAGTCAAGGCTCTTGATACGGTCCTAAATGATGCGGGTAATGAGCAAGCAAAGGTGATGATGTGGGCGTGGTGGTCAACCATGACATCGGCCATTACGCTCTTGCCAGAGGTGATACATGATTGCTTGGAAGGACAATCAGAGAAGAATAATGTCTTGGCGAGAGAGGGATTGTCGGCGAATGGAAGAGAGTGTGAGGGACCAATCTGGGTTGACACGGTGATAAAGCAGCGGCGTGACCATATCTTTCCAAAGCGTATAGGAGTAAGGACATGCGAAGAGGAGGTGATCTCTTGTTTCGTCTGGTTCCCCACAAAGGACGCAAGGCTGGATATACCCCCAGGCGCGCATACGTCGTCCCATAGATAATCTGTCAAGAACAGCAAGCCAACAGATAAAAGTATAACGCAATATAGATTGAGGAAACCAAATAGTGGAAGCCCAAGCCTTGGATGGAGAAGAAGTCTGAATCTGAGTCCATGTGTGAGATGCGGAGAAGGAGTCTTTGTATAGATCCATTGCGTGACGCCATTTAGGTGAATCAAGACCCAAAAGTGGAGAGTGGGGAGGTAGAGCCATGAGTTGATCGTACGGTGAGTGTAGAGCAAGTAAGCGAGGCCAATGGAGTCTCCATTGTGATGATGTTGCAGTATCTACCACTATTGCATGCCGCCGGATCCCGAATTTTCGAATGCATGTTTCACCAAAATGAGCAAAAAACGACCTCAAGAGGGACCAGCAATCGCACCAAATTGAAGTTGTGAGACCATTACCAATATCATACCTGAGGAATTGAGCAGCAAGAGGTCGGAGCTTGAGCAATTTGCGCCATAACCAAGAACCACGGGACGTGATGGTTGCATCCCAAAACGTGGAATGGCGCAAGAGGTAGTGTTCAGTCCAGGAGGACCAAAGGGAAGGACGAGGGTGAAGCCGCCAGATTAAGGAGAGAGAGAAAACCGTTGTTGTATCGTCAAACCGACGAAGGCCTAAGCCATTTTTCGACCGTGGTGTGCAAATATATGTCCAACTTACTTTTGACATGGAGTGATTGGATGGGGAACCCGACCATAATAAAGTATTGCACAAGCTCTCCAGTACACAGATACATCTTCGAAGTAGGCGAAAGGCGGATTGCCAAAAGTTGATAGTACTTACGATGACAGATCTGATAAGTTACAACCGACCCGAGAAAGACAACAACTTAGATGTCCATGAATTAAAATGCGAACAGACCCAATCAATCAGTGGAGAGCAGTCATCAATGGTCATGCGCTTTGTTGTGAGTGGTAATCCCATATAGCGAATAGGGAGGAGATCATAGCGGAGACCATATTGGTCTACCATGCGCTGAAGTGTCGGAGAGGGTGACCCGGAGAAAAAGACTGATGATTTGTTGAGGTTGACCCGGAGCCCTGAAGCTTTTCCGAAGACATCTATGACATGTAGAATACCGTGTATCGAGGCTGGTTGAGCATCTGAGAAGATAAGGATGTCATCCGCGAAGCATAGGTGAGTGAGAGCAATATCTTTACAATGAGGGTGGTAGGAAAAGGTGTTTGAGGCTGCAGCTGAATTTAACAGCCTGGACAAAACATTAGTAGCAATGACATATAAATAGGGGGAAAGAGCACAACCTTCACGAATACCCCAGGAATTTGGAAAATAATCCGCTGGATCCCCATTAACTGAGATGGAGAATGTGGCTATAGAGAGAAAAATATGAATTCAGTGAATGAAACGTTGTGGGAAGGCCATAGCATGAAGAACTTAAGTAATGAAGCCCCAATGAATGGTATCAAATGCCTTGGAAATATCCAACTTCAGGGTGCAGCGCGATAACCTGGTGGACTTGTGGTAATCCTTTACAACCTCTATAGCTAGCATGACGTTCTCAAGTAGAAGGCGCCCTTTGATAAAGGCACTTTGGTTTGGCTCAATAAACTCCGGAAGGCATGTTTTCAAGCGATTTGCCAAGATCTTGATGATGACCTTGTAAATGATATTACAATAGGAGATAGGTCTATAGTCCTTAATAGTATGGGGATCCGTACCTTTGGGGATCAGCAAGACCAAGGTAGCGTTGACGCCACAAGGAAGGAAACCGAATACGAAAAAAGACTGAACCGCAATAATAAAGTCGTCACCAATGACAGACCATGCAGACTTGAAGAACTTTTCTATGTATCCATTAGGTCCCGACGCCTTGTTGGACGGCATGGATAATAGAGTGGAGTAGACTTCAGAACCTAGAATCGGGGTCGTAAGTGACTGTGACAACTCGCTCGAACATCGGAACTGAAGTAGGTCATGAAGTTGCGAGGAAGGCAGCGAAGTAATGTCATCAGGTGATTGTAGGAAAGTCTGGAACTGGTGAACCGCTGCAGCTTTAATGGATGGAAGATAAGTAAGAACATCACCAGACGGTGTGGTCAAACGGCGGATTGTGATGCGGGAATCTCGAGAGTTAGCCACCCGGTGAAAAAACCTGTATTTTGATCGCCATGACGTAACCATGTGATATGGAATTTTTGACGGTAAAGCTGCTCCTCCGCACATGCTAAAACGCTCCAATGACGGGCTGCACCCGACTCAACAGCAAAAGTTGTAGAAGAAGGATTCGAGAGCACCGCTGCTTGACAACCGCAAAGATGATCATACGCCAGATGAGTGGAGACTGAGAGATCACCATAAGCTGAACGATTTAGGTGATGAAGGGCAGACTTGAGGGCTTTAAGGAGAGTGTAAAGCAAACGAAGAGCTACTCGGAAATGATAAAGGGGTATGTGTGTCGGCCAAGCAGCACCTATAACCTGCAAAAAAGAAGGATGATCAAGTAAGAAGTTATTAAATTTGAAGGGTTTGCGAGATGATGAAAGAGTCGAGGAGAAGTGGATGATGCAGCGCGCGTGATCTGTGACTCCATTGGCCTCAAACACAACGTAAGAGCGAGGATAGGACGCAGCCCAAGCGTCATAGAAAAGAGCCCGATCCAGCTTTTTTCCAATAGGATCAGTTGTCCGCTGCTTCCACCAAGTATATCTCTGACCGACATACGCAAGATCTACCAAATCATTGCCATGAAAGAAGTCTTGAAATTGGATCATTCCCAATTGATGAGAGGCGGAATGGTGACTGGAGTACTTAGTAGTAGAAAGGATCTCATTAAAGTCACCCATAATGAGCCAAGATATCTAACGATGTCCATAGTGACGCCTACTCTCTTTGAGATCATTCCAAAGAAGTACTCGATCGACCTGAAAGTTGGACGCATATAAACAAGAAATTAGAATGGTATCTCCAGAAAGAAGAGTAACCAGAACAGTAATAAGCTGAGCAGTAGTATGAAGAGCTATGACAACAACTCCCTCTTTCCAGCAAACCCATATTCGACCAAGTCTATGAGTAGAGTAGTTGTAAAGAGCACTCCAACCCGGGAGAGCATACTGCAAAATGCGAGAAAAGTTATTAGGATTAACTCTAGTTTCCAAAAGACAACAAAATTATTAATTAGTGGCACGAATCTAGTGTTTAACAATTTGATGCTTGCAAGGCTTATTGTAGCCTCTAGTATTCCATGCTAAGGGCGTCATAGCATCAGTGTCTCCGCGGGGAGACAAATGATTTTTTTTTTTCACTGGAGCATGTTTAACAATCCTTCGAATTGTGACATTATCGAGATGCCTGGCCTTCGTTCGAGTGTTGTAGCGAGTAGTTGAAGCGTGTTGAATAGGTGCTGATTCAAATAGTTGGCCTTCCTCCCGATCATCATCATTCTTCCCATCAGCTAGAACCATGAACCGAGAGGGAGATAAGGCGGGACGAAGATGCTTTTGAGCTGAAGCTAACTTGGATGGTGAGAGAGATGAAGAACGGTCGGTACGCACAACCATGGACCACTCGGAATTTGTGGGAGCTGTGTCGGATGAGCCGGAAGGATCCGAAACATGGACCGTCTTGATGAGTGCTTTAGGAGAGGTGATAGGCTGGTCTTGAATGAGGCTCTCATTTGAAAGACGTTCAATGATGGGCTCGGTAATGGACAAAGTAGTTAATGTTGCATTTGGCTCCAGAGTCAAAATGTCGAGACCAATAATTTCAGCTAGAGTGCCAGCGTGATTAGCTGAACCATCTCGGGTCTTCTCAAGGGTGGATTCGGGACCATCTTGATCAGCAACAGAGCAAGTACCTGCAGAAGAGATAACAACAACGTTAATGGTAGTGTTATTAGTATCTTCCACAATAATAGTATTAGGAGAAGCCATGTCAGTGAGGGTATCAGAAGGAGGTTTTTTCTTGCAATCTTGATGTTTGTGACCCCATGAGTTGTAAGTTGAACACTTTGGTGGTAACCACGAGAAGGTAACAAGAACCAGTTTCTCCTCATTGGTCAATTGGATCTTACCGATCTGAGGTTTATCTAAGTTGACTATCACGAGAACACTCGCAACGTCCAACCGTATGCATTTCTCAGTGGTAGGGTGAAGTTGTTGTGAGTCACCAACAATGTCGCCAAGGAAGCGGATATCTGCATGAGAGAACATATAGTCAAGTACGCTACGAAAATCAACCCATAAAGGGATCGAACTTAAGTCAGGCTTCGAGAGAACTTTGGAAGGACACCACTCTTGGACCACTAGCAAGACATCAGAGATGTGCCAGTATTTTTTCCTACAGATGTTGATTTGTGTCTCAGAAGATTCAACCCAAAAGAGTATTGTATCATCATTAAGAATCTGGACATCAATTTTTGGTCCCTTACCGTCCGGATTCCAGAGACGATTTACAGTCGCGTGAATCTTGCCAATGTGCGGTGTTGATCCAATGAATTATGGGGCAAGGAATTTTCTCCAAAGAGGCTGCGGGTTATCAAGGAGTTTTTTTCGGAACAGTTACAGAAGCAACTCCATTGTCAAGGACAAAAGAAGCTCGAGATGCATCAGATTGAATTGTAGCAGAATCAACAAGCCGATTCCAAGCGATGGAACCACCCGATAAAGTTGCCGACATAGGACGTGAAGCTGTAACCAGAGGAGCACTAGGCGACGCACCGATGCCATGATTTCCGGCTGCAAGAGTTGTCGGAGGAAGTATGCTCATGAAGTAAATATAAAAAGTCGGCAACCCTAGCTAAATCGCCAAATCACCTTCGAAATTTTTGTTTCTCAAATCCGGAGGTAAAATAATTGATATTATTTTAATATTTTTAGTTAATAAATTGTATATTTGTTTTAAAATTTCTAGCATGAACAATAAAACATAAATTATATTAAAAATAAAATAAATACTGATAAAAATAAAAACTTTCATTCAAGATTTTGTAAAATATCTTTAGCAATAAACTATTTAACTATTTCTAGAGTGAATATTTATTATTTATATTTTATCAATACACTATTTTAATTAATATGATTATATTTTTCATCTAATAGTATATTAATAATATTATATTTATTTTAACATTTTTAGCAGTAAAAAATAAAACATATAACATAAATTAGAAAAATATTGATAAAAGTCAAAAACTACCAATCAAGATTTTGCAAAAACTAGAATCTATAAGGATAATAAGAAATTAATTTTTTTAAAAATTGATGATATCACACACTATGCGCGGGAATATGTTATAAAATACAATTTCAAAATTATGGTAGTATGATTTAAATTTTACGTATCATTATATAATTTTTTAAACAATAATTATGGAATTTACCAACAAATATAAATATCTAAAAATCGAAGTAAAAGTATGATAACATAATAGAAAATATATAATTATATTATGTAAAACATAATAAATATATTACTCTTTCTTGCATAAACTGGATAACTTAAAATATATAATTTATATATGTTTAAAATATATTTTAGATAGGTTTGTTAATTAAGATAACTAATATTTAATAATCTAAATTTTATAAACATATTTCAAATTAAAATCTGTTAATTCATATTATTTCAAATACTAACAACTTTTAAATTATTTATTTTAAATGTTATTATGTTATATATTATATTCAAAGTTTTTTAAAACTATATTTTCTTAGAAAATAAATTAAAAATAAATTTGGTAAATTAAAAATAAATAAATAAAGAATTCCTAATTTAAATGAGAATTCTTGCTAATGACATATCATGTAATTTATTAAAAATTAAATATTTTTTTTAAAAAAGTCTTTTCTTTTAATATATAGAAGATAACATAGAAAATTTAAATTTAAATTACAATAGAAAAATACATGAGATTCATTTATCTTCTTCATTTTGTTCTTTGGTACATATTACAATTTCATAGGAAAAACTAATTTTGTATCTAATGATGGAAAAAATTTTCAAACTAAAAAATTATGATGTTATAAATTCGAATAAATATCATTTTTAAACTAAAAATTAATAAAAATAGGAATACAATTTATTATATACAAGTTGATGTTTCAAACCTCATAACGTAGTTATTTTAATATTTTAATGTTAAATTGGAAAAAATTTCAATCTTCATTTGAATTTTGAAATTTTTATAAAAGTATATAAATTTTAAGTATTTTTAATCATTTATGTTAGATTTTTAACATAATATGTTGACAAAACCCAAGCCCTGTGTTTCAATATAGAGGAATACCACTGAATATACATTATATACTCTAATATTTAGTAAATAATCACTACTTGTAGGTGCAGACTCTCTCTTTCCAGCTATATTATGCAATATATTTTTTTAATTCCCTACTCTGATGAATAGTCTATCTATATGCGTAAGCTTCCTTTTTCCACCTATGTTATGAGTAGTCAGTATATTGTTTTTGGTAGTCAGTATATTTTGGGATTATGGTTCATATTTTGGGGTTTACGGTTTATATTTTCGGGTTTAGAGTTTATTTTTTGGGGTTTCGGGTTTATATTTTGGGGTTTAGAGTTTATAGTTTGGAGTTTATATTTTGGGGTTTATGGTCTATATTTTATGTTTAGGGTCTATATTTTATGTTTAGGGTTTATGTTTTTGTGTTTGGAGTTTATATTTTGTGTTTATCATTTATTGTTTATGTTTTGGGGTATTACTATTTACTATTTCATAAAATATAAGTCTATTTTAATTAATTTTGATCTTGTTAGATATAAAAAATATGTGTTTTTTATATAATACTTTGTTATTTTAATATTTGGGGTTTCATGTTTTAATTGCTAATAAAAGAATGTGGGTGAAATTTAAAAATCTTAAGAAATAAAAATAAAAAATCGCAAGGGAGAGAGAAAGAGTGAGAGTGAAGGGATAAAATTAGATAATAGATGAATAATATTTCCAAAAATCTAATTATACAGTCTAATGTATATATCCTTAATTTCTCATCTAGTGATGAATATTCTTGCAAATAGCCCTTCAATATATTATGTCCGAACAAGTGCTAATGTTTAATTATTGTTAATTAAGGTTGGATTTTGTTCTATCTCAAAGTTAATTTTGGTTATTTTTTAACTTAATTTTGGTTTGATTGAAATTTTTCATGTCATATTTTATTTCATATACATAAGCTTCTTGCCTGTACACGGTAGTGTTTTAGTTATAACAATTAAAAAAAGAACACAACAGTTAAATTTACTAAAAATATTTCAATCAACAGTCAATTAGCAAACACGAAATTTATTAACATTACTACGAAAAATATGACAGTGTATAATTATAATAATTTTTTTACTTGCTGAATGTAAGATTTGGTAAATTTAATATACATTTTTTAGTTAATATTGTCTAAATTATAGTCAAAAGGTTTTTAAAAATACGGTTGAATTTGAAAGATAGTTTACTAGCCTAATAAATAAAATTATATCTAAAGGAATAATTAAACACCGAGCAACCGTAATCCAATGGTAATGATCTTGGTAGTTTTTTTTTTTTTTTTTGTTAAATGTCTAGTTGACTCTGGTACCAGTAGATTGATTCCTTCATAGGTAATTCATTGTTTGTTGACAAAAAAACGAATAATTAAATAACTTAAAAGAAAATATGTAAAGTAATTAACATATTATTTTAAAAACTTAAAATATAAAAATAAATAAAATACGCTAAATTACGTGCTCATGTTAGTTACAAAAATACTTTTAACGATTGAGAACTTCTATTAATAATTTATAATAATAATATTTCTATTTTGATTTTTGTCGCTTAATAATCCTTTAAAAAGATATTTTGCAAAACTTATATCGCAAGCATTTGATTTTAAGTAGGATATGGTAATCATTTACAAAGTTTTAAAGATATGGTGTATTTTGGTAAAAACTGTGAGAAACCAATTGTCTTATATTATCTAAAAGATTTGGCATGATAGTAGTCGAGTTATCATGGTTGACTTGCGAGTCCACTAACGAGTCTTCTACCGTGTGACCGTGTCAAACACTTCTAACGTGTTTTAACCAAAAAAGTCCCAAGTGTTAAATGCATTGTCGGTCGACATAGATGATTTCTAAAATGGTTGACACCATCATTATTCGATAAGTAGCTCATGAAAGCTATTTCGTAGAACCGCTCGCAAGAGATCGGCCATGTTTTGTTCCTATGACGTATCAAAAATCTTTGGCGTTCTCGAATGAGTGATTTAACATGATAACATAAAAAATTTATGCTATTTGACATTTTTCTTACAATATATAGGGAATGTCTCATTTACATAGAAATTTTTTTTATATTCATTTTTCTTTTCGTTTTAGTACATTTATATTTTTGGACTGTCAACGTAAATCTGTAGAATATAATTTTAATTAAGTTCAACTTTTACTTAAACATTCAATATAATAGAAAGTCAAAGTTAAATTAAACGCAATTAAATGAAAAAGAAACATTCGAGAGCATACCATTAGTGATTTTATATCATATAGGTATGTATTGTCTAATAGTTAAAAGTCACTCAATCTTTATAAATGTGCATAATCTCGTCTAATAGTACTTTTATTGTCGTCCATTTTCTATCAAACATATAAACAATCTGAATCTCGTGAGATTCCAAAAAATCTTAATGATAAATTAACATTTGATAATCTTTTATTGTCCGTTATTTTCTGTCAAACGTATAAACAATATATTCAACACCAAAAAGAACTCGTAATAAACGTACAATCTTAACAAACAAATATACGAAAATCAAGCATACAAAAAAATTAAACATCAAACAACGTAAAATAATCAATTGAACAAAAATCACACATAAATCATAATTAACACCAAAAAACTCGTAAAAAATGTAAAATCGTAAAGAATTGTAACAAGCGTACAAAAGTTCAAAAAGTTCAAACTACGAAGAAAAAAACGTAAAACTCTAAAAACAAATCTCCCTCCTCTTTTCTAAGCTCTAGCGCCGCTTTTCTTTTTTTCTTGCTTGGCCGGCGGTCGACAGCTCTCCTAGCGCCGCCGCCGGCCCTTCCTTCTTCCTCTCTCTCTCATTTTTTTGTTTTTGAGCAAAGCTTCGCGAGGTGTTTGCGTAGTTTCATCGTGTTTCTCTCAGGTGTGAAGATACGCCGATTTGGAAGTTGCGGTAGCCGGAATGTCGGTGCAGGAGACGTCAGAGGTTTTCTACAGTGGTCCTCTTCACCGATTTGAGCCTTTCTGCGTCTCTCAGTGGCAGGTGGGCTTTCTCTCTTCTCGGACGGCGGTGGTTGCGGAGCTCCGGAACGGTGGTTTTGTGTGGCGCCGGATCTCCTTGGGCCAGGCTCTGATCCACCGGTCTCAGTCTGCCGCATCCTCATTGGACCGGTTGGGACTGTTCGTGCCTCGCCTGAGAGGGTATGGGTCTTATGTTGTCTTCGACTTGGCTGGTACGACGTATGTACTCTGTTTACTATGTTGATGCTTTGCTTGGTTTAGTTAGTCTCGGCTTAGGACTGGTTTGGTTTTTTGCGTATTTTAGTCTTCTTGGTCATATCTTGTTTAGTTGAAGGTTTGGTGGATCTTGTGTTTGGCATCGTCTCCATTATGATTGTTGTTTGCTTACTCCGGTTTTCGGTCATTTGCTTCATCCTTTGTGGTAAAGTGTTTTCGGTAGTAAGCGGGTCGCTCCCTTTCACTACATTCTGGACCGAACCGTGGTCCTTTTCTTAGTTGGTTTCTCTCTTTTGGCGTTTCCAAGACATTTCGTTCGCCCTTGCCGTATCCGGTTCAAGTTTTGATTCAAGACAGTGTCTTTTTGATCCAACAAGTACTGGTGGAGTTGCTTGAGTTTCAGTTGGGAGGTAGTATTTGGATTCACTACAGGAGGACTCGTCAGATGTTGGTGAACATTGACATGTCACCTCTCCCTGATCTAATCTCTCGGAGTTTTGGAGAGAGAGAGAGTGAGAATGAAGGGATAAAATTAGATAATGGATGAATAATATTTCCAAAAATCTAATTATACAGTCTAATGTATATATCCTTAATTTTATCCTTAATGTATTAGCCTTACTTCTGCTTCGGTGGATGACCTTGCATTCTATTTTGTGGTGATAGCCGTTTGGCCTTTTGTTATATCTTTTTGTATGTATTTTGGCTTCGGAGATTGTTTTTACCGCTTTTGTATTTCACCTGGTTATTATCATAATAGATGATAAAAAAAAGAAGCATACAAAAGTTCAAACATTTTGAAACATGAACTTTTGAAAAACGTATAAATCATTTTCAAACCAAAACTACCGAACCCGTGAAAAAAGAATCAAACAAAATATTTACAATGTGAACTAGTTAGGATTAAATAATAATAATAATAATAATAATAATAATAATAAT
>OVAV01001237.1:0-13964 GCA_900406375.1 Iberis amara
TTTATTATTTTAATCTTATAATTTATGTTTATTATAAAATTAATATTTTTTTCTTTTGTTATTATGCTTCTTATTAGGTAGTTTTCATTAGAAAATCAATACATTTTTTTTTGTTATTCAATTCTTTTAGAAATATAAATTAACAATAAGAAAGTTTTCATTAGTTTAATATATTACGTTGACACATATGACATATCATAATCTTAACTAACCCTGATATATCTTACAATTTTATGAGCTATAATTTTTCTTATATGTCGCGCTCACATGAAATGCATTTCGATTTATATAATAAAATAATTAAATTAGTATAAATAGAGATGACGTACTATTAAGAAAAACAATACAATAAAGTCAATAACATTTTATCCCTCTCGTTGCAACGTATACACAACATACGTGTATGTAATATAATTATAACAACATATTTTAACCGAAACTCTTTTATTTGTAATTTGTTATATTATGTGCCATTTATTAAATAGAAAAATAAATAATATTTATTAAAGAAAAAATAACAAATAAATAAATATATTATTTTTGTTGCCCGATACATTATAAAACATCTTCTACTATTATAATATTTTAAAAATATAAAATATTTAAATATATAACTAGTGTACACTTTTTATTTTTTATATTTAATTATATTTTGAAAAAATAATATATTAAACATTGTATTTTAATAAAATATTCAATAAATAAAATAGATTTTTGTAATTTATTTTGATATTTAATTAACTATTTTTAACTATTTAATAAATGTTATATTCATAATTATTTTTATACGTCATATATATTATAACTTTTTGTGTTACGGGGATATCCAGTATTTAAAATACTATACAACAAAAGTGTCTTAATGCGATGTCAAAACTAGTTGCCTTGAAGTTTGAAGAGCTCATTATTGGGCCAAAAAGCCCATTACTAGTCCCATTTTGAGTTTAACTCACAAAAGTCGAAGTGATTGTTCCTCCCATTTGTCGTTGTAACCAATGGCGACGCCTTCGCCGACTGCATCTCCTCCCTCTGATTCAAACCCTAATTTCGCTGCAACTCAGCCGGAGCTTAAACAACCACCCTCTTTATCGGCCCCGCAGCCAGATCATACCACAGTCGTGGCTTTAGCCGCTTCAAACTCCGCCGTCGCGAGAAAGACTCAACCGGTGCTCTGGACTCATGACGAGACTCTTCTCCTAATCGATTCCTACAAGGAGAAATGGTACGCCATTGGTCGAGGTCCTCTCAAATCAACTCACTGGGAAGAAATCGCCGTCGCTGTTTCCGCTCGCTCCGGCGTTGACCGGTCAGCCACGCAGTGCCGACACAAGATCGAGAAGATCCGCAAAAGATTCCGATCGGAGAGGCAGAGCATGGGACCAATCTCCATATGGCCATTCTATCATCAAATGGAGGAATTAGATAGCAATCCAGCCCCAATTTCCGCTCGGCCTCTCACACGGCTGCCTCCTAATCACTACGAAGATGAAGAAGAAGAAGAAGAAGAAGAAGAAGAGAACAATTACGTAGAAGAAGAAGAAGAGGAGAAAGATGAAAGACGGAGCAAATCACGAAGCATCAATAACATACTGAGAAGACCAGGTACGGTTAATAGATTCGCCGGAGTTGGAGGAGGACTGTTGTCATGGGGACAAAGAGAGAGATCGTGGAAGAGGAAGAAGAGGAATGATGAAGAAGGGAAGAAGAAGGGAGCGAGAGCAGTTGCTGCTGAAATTAGGGTATTGGCTGAGAGAGTAATGGCGATGGAGAAGAAGAAGATAGAGTTTGCGAAGGAGACGGCGAGACTGCGTAAAGAGATGGAGATTCAACGATTAGATTTGATTCAGACTTCTCAGGCTCACCTTCTTCAGTTTCTTAACACTGCCTTTCATTCTTTTTAACTATGGAAATTATTAACTAATAAAACTTCCACACAAAAAAAAAAAAAAAAAAAAANAAAAAAACATGTAATCTATAAAACTAATATGTACACAAAGAAGCATATGATCTTATTAGTTTATTTTAGTTTGGGTATTGAATTTTGTGAGAAATATCAATTTGCATAATCTCCCAAGACCTACTGAAAAAATATCACAAAGTCGTTTTGCCGGGAAAAACACGAAAATGAATCTCTGTGTCCTTTGGAGTTTGGCTTTCTCCGTTAGGTGTCCTGGTTAAGTTTCAACTTCATTGTCCACCGGCTGAATTATAAGAGTAAGTTTGTAACATTAAAAATTCAGAAGAAAAAAAATCTAAAAATCCACGTGAAATCTAATGTCATGGATCATTTTTTGTTTGTTTTGGATTCCGATTTTAAGGCATCAAAATAAACCAACCTAAACCCAAAAGAGAAGTTAACAAGGAAAAATAAGCCTAATTACATGCCACAAGATGAGGAAACAAAAAGTGAGTGGAGGAGAGACTTCACTTCTGTACAATGTACAAAATAAAACATTATAAACTGTTTCCACTCTCCCAGACCAAAAGATGGGAAGAAGAAAAAGAGGACATCTCTATGATGCAGTGGTAATTTACATATCTCTCTCTCTCTTCATAAGAGACAAAAAAAAAGACCTGCATTAATTTATCCTATCCACCTTCTTCCTCCGGAGTTTGCAATTTACTTTTCGGACTCATCAACCCGATGTTATGCCAAATCCAACACCACCTACTACTTGATCAACGGGCCAGATTCGGCAGACTGAGATTAACCAGTCCGAGTGATCTGTACATGGTCGTTGGTAGGGCTCAGGATCTCTAAAGCTATTTGAAGTTCGAAGTTGGGTCTTTCATGCCTCTCATTCCACTTTTGTATCAGGAGGCTTAGAAGATGCTACTTCTTCTAATTGATGCTGCTGTTCAGAAGCAAGATGTTTCTGATTTTCTACAGTCAGCTGCTCTGGCAACTTTGGTCTCAAGCCACCAGATAATTGCTTCTGAGCTACTCCTTCGTTTGCTGTTGTTCTTACTAGCTCACTCCCACCTGAATCTACCTTTGAACTGTTTACTAATTTAAAAGCATCGCTTCTCCCAGAGGCAACACAAGATGGAGATTCCAAAGCATTTGGAGAAGGCACTGCAGTTGAACCAACTGCTTTAAAGTTCTTCAAATCATTACTTTCTTGAGGCATGCTTATGGCGGTACTCATACTAGCTGTTTGGGTGGTGTTAGTGACAGATTGTGGAAGACGTGGTACACGTTCAGCTTGGGGCTTCCTTGATAACTCAGAGTTCCCCAGATGCACAACTCGCTGAGCAGTTGATTGAACTTGATTTCGCTGCTTTTGGTGTAGCAACAACTGTTGATGGTTGGAAAGTGCAACTGCTGGTGTAATTGATGAGCTTTGGCCTTGGATGCTGTTGTCTGAATGTACTTGCATCTGTTGTTGCGATTTTGGTAGTTGCTGTGGTTGATTTGATGACTGTTGAGGAACAAACGGTTTAGACTGCAGATGGGTGCTCGAGGGAGTCACTGCATTAGACTGCTGATCAGACCTAACTGGCACAGCTGCCTCTCCTTTATCGGTAGCCTGATTTCCTGGGGCCATGGTGAGACCATTCAGGTGTGACTGATCAACAGTGATGTTTTGGTGGATCATGTTTCCTCTACCCATCCCTTTTAATTGTTTATTTAGCTGTTGACCTTGTGTTGGTTGCCGCTGGAGTGGATGTTGTCTTCCAGACTGCTGCAACTGCTGTTGGAGTTGCAGCTGCCGCTGTTTTCCAGCTAGATTGTTTACACCAGAAGCCCCGGACTGAGGATTCCTACCCAGACCAGGATGTGGCAACTGGTATTTTTGAGGGTTCTGTTGTGCTATAGCACTGATACTAGGAGAGGTCGTCACGGGGGGTTGATTCTGAGGACTGTTTTGTGGAGAAGAAGAGCCCTGAGGTTGTTGTACATGTGGCATCATAGTACCAGTTGCTGGAAACTGCTGCTGGTGTGTCTGCACATACTTTGGGTTAAGTTGCCTTTGACGGATAGCAAATGCTTCCTGCGGTGTCCCAGTGGCATGACTTGGGCTCTGAAGATGAGGGTGGTGCGAATTGCCAAGCACATGGGATTGCTGTGAGATCTGATGATGCTGGGGAAGATGGCCTGGGTACGCCTGTACAGGAGTCGTTTGGTTGGTAAATCCAGAACTCAAATTACTGAAAGCTGGGATCCCATGACTGCTGCTCCCTTGAGCAGCCTGCATCTGAAACTCACGTATATCAGTGATTATCTTCACCGGATTGTTTGCAATGTTGTCAAACAGGTTCAAAAAAGCTTACCCGCATCATATGCTGCACAGCTTCACGAGACCTGACCATGGAGTTTCCTTGAGAAGCTCCTCCTCCTCCAGTGTTTGGAACTCCCAACATTCCAGAAGAAAGCATGCTACCAGTATTTGGCATTGCTGATGAGCCTATCCCTTGAAAACTAGGCCTTGACATTTGTGTACTCCTGCTCATTCCACTTACACCCATTGCATTTCCACTAGGAACCATGCGATGTCCACGATCAGTTCCCGAGACAGCTCCAGGAGTTGATAAGGAAGGATGCTGCAGGTTCCTACCGGACATCATCTGACTATACTGTTGGAGTCGGTGTTGTTCATCAAATGGCAAAGACCCTCTAGAAACGTTGAATCTACCTTCCCTAAAAGGTACAAATATATCAACAACAAAAAGAAGTAATAACCCTCGAGTAAATTAAGAGGAGATGCACAAAGATGTGCATTAACTAAGACATATCATTCATTACAGTTCTACCTGACAGAGGCACTCTGCAAGCCAGATGGTGGCAAATTGTTGCTGTGTACCACACCAGATGATCCAGAATTGGATGGATGTGCTCCAGAAGTAGGGAGCACTGGAGTCCCTGGATTCACTATTGGAAGACCTGGGTGTGAACCTTGATTTTCATGCGGAAGTATATCTTGACCTGAAGTTGACACATCACAGACATCAAGGGGCCTTCATCCAGAGAAGTAACAAAATATTAGAATTGTGAAAGTAGTAATTAGGAAATATACGAATTTAAGGAAAACTCATAACTTACGTTAAAACACCTCCATTCAGATTATTAGGGAATACTTGAGAAAGTGCCATGACTTGTGAATTGTGGACTGGTACTATCTGCTTCGGATCCCGACCATCATTCTTGAATATAAATGAAACCGTTGCAAACAACAGAAGCAGCAACAAGAAACAGAATTAGTGCCTTACAAGATTCAAAAATGAAACTACAAAGTTAAGGTTCCTAATGACTTCAGAAAATGTTAGCTAAGGTCTGCAGCTATGCTTTGAAACATGCAGACAGCTTATTCAAATAGGAACGATTGAGATGTGCCCTTCAGAGATTAAAATTCGACTAAAAAAGCCTATCTTCTCAAATTCCATTATCAGGATGACTATAAACAAAAAACTTTTACCGGCTCCAGTGCAACTTGAAAACTATACTCCATGAACAAGAAACCACAAAAAAAGCCTGAGAACACTCTCTTAAACTATATGTGAAGGGCCCTCCAGCAATCTTCCTTTACTCAAAAACTAAAATTTGGACTTACATTACCCATCACATCATTTCATTAATGCTACGCACATGGCTTACAGGAGTAACTATTACTACTGCCAGGCAATTATTGAATGACTGGAAAAACACAGCATCTATTAGCTTTGGGTTACAAGTTTGGAAACAGTATCAAAGCACTAGGTGAACAAACCTGTGATTTTCTATAATGTATCTTCTTCCCAATTAAACAAATCTTCTCAAAATGGGACTTCAGGGTATCTTCCTCCATCGGCCCTTGCAGTCGCTGAAACAACTGTCTCGCACTTCCCTGAATATGATGACCATATCCAGGGCGATTAAATTAGTCTAAACATTGAAGACATTGTATTCAGCATCTCAGGGATAAAGAAAAACCTTTGGGATGCCAGGTAAGGTGGATGGATAAGACTGAGAAGTCCCTGAGTCTTCAGCGCTATCAGCCCCATCACCAGCAGTCCTATCCATCAGAATCTTATGCCGCTCCTTGCACTCACTGGGATTACGATATATACACTGGAAAAATTTAAATAAAAAAAAAATGTGGATCAAACAATGGACAAATCAATCAGCCAGCACCAAATCCCACAATTTCAATGATACAAGAAGCCAATATCCTGGACAATAATATCCAGCACAGCAGTTAACTAGACTATGAACAAACAGTACTATCAATTTCAGCATACAGCTCTGCCACTGTTGGAAACGTACCAAAGAAAGAATCCCCATTCTCTTGGAATTGTATCAAACAACAAATCTCAATGTTTTTCAAACCAAAAAGCAATTACCTTAATTTTGAGAGTGCTGTTCATTGCATCACTAATAAGCTCCCAGTTAGGGCCCATGTCATGCACCAGGACAACAAGCGCCTATATGATGGAATAAAAATAAGATACTCATAGAACAACCTACAATTATATTATATCGGTTCAATGTTAATGAAAATGAAAAATAATAAACCTGATCTTCAAATAGTGACCACAGGTTTTCAGAACCGTGCTGGCCAGGAGAAATCTGCGTGAAGTAAATTTATAGTTCAAAATGAATACCTTAAATATAAAGCAAATCAAGGAATTAGCTAAACCTTCAACAGTGTATACCTTCAGGCCTTTTATTTTTCTGCCCCTATCACGACCTCCAACAAATTTGATAGACTTGTTGGGGATGGACATATTGCTCATTTGGGAAGCTGCTGGAGAAGGAATTGATCCAGTGAGAGGAATAGCACTGTCAAAGCTATTGTCAACCAATTGTTTGGTGATCTTTGGCTTCTTTGCACTAGGAGGACCATAAAGACCTTATAAAATAAATTTAAATATAATGTCATAAGATTACAAACTGACAATAGAGCAGAATAGAGGCACAGAAAGGAAAGATGTCAGTGACAGACTGATGTTAGTTTCCAGAAACACTAGACTCAATCCAAATAAGAACCTTCCACTCTAGGTTTTTAATAACTCCACAATAACCAGTAACCGAAGAATTACAATGAACCCACAGAGTACAAATGAATTTGCAAATAATACCATTCATTTCGAAATGAGTCTCTGGTCGCTTCTTCCAGTGGTCCTTCTGCCAAAACAAGGACAAATTAGAATCCTTTCTGAGGAGCCAATTACTAGTACAGGGTACATATTGTCAACTATTATAAAAACTGTCAACAGCTACCTCTTAAAGAAGAAAAACGAAACAAAGAACAAAATTGATGAGTATTTCAATTTGAAGAGTAGAACTCAAGCATCAAACCACTTCAACATGTCGCAAAATTTTCATTTTAACAAACTAGTCAGGCGTTAGCATTGATTAGAAAACACCACCCGAACTCCTGGCATGTTTTTCCTAAACATTTGTTTAAACTGATTCTTTGGATTCTGCCAACAAAATTACCTGTTCAGCATGTACTGAGGAATCAAGATGCCAGGTTTGGTCATATGCATATCCCTGCAAAAATGAAATTGCAAATTACAATGCACTGTCAACCAAAACTAATAATAGCATTTCTCCGCAAAAATTAAGAGAGATGCTGATATTGCAAGCTACCTGATGACTCTTCTTCTTCGTTTTCGGTTTTCCTGAAGTTTCAGCCATATCATAAGGTAGCTGCTTCTCAAAATTACCACTTGATTCAACTTCTGTGCCTTTGAAAACAGCCGATCCACCATGCAAACTACTTTTCTCATCTTGAAAAGAACTTGTATCCCCACTAGACGCATCTGTCTTTGAAAACACTGGTAAACTTCCAGCAGTAGCACAGCCAAAAGGACTCGCATTCCTCTGCCTCGAAGCAGTGCGCATGCGCCTTGTCGGAACTGTGCCGACATTGTTATTACTGGTAGGCCTTTTAGACCCACCTGTGTAGTTAACGTATGATAAATCAGCTCTAATATCATACGACCGGGAAGAATGAGACTTCATCAAATTCTTCCTTTTTTTGTAGCTTAGATATGATTTGTTATATTCGAAAGCTCCATGAAGATTATAGGTACTTGTTTCTCCTTCATCCTCATCGAACTCGGGCACATTGTATGCAATATCTACAATTGGAGAAAAAAATATCAGCAGATACTTAATCAGCACGTGGAGCTCAAACAACCAAAAATTGTGAATACCTTCAGCAGCATCATAGGCTGATGTCTCAACTTCCTCCTGCAAGCTACTTCCAGACTTCTGGGAACAGATAAACACGGTTAAATATCTTTGTAGAATAGATATATAATCTGAAAAATGTATACCTAATCAAGGTTATAATATGAGAGCTCCTAGTACAGAAAAATGTCAAGTACCTCACAGTGTGCAAGATGGGACTCAAGGGACTTTTTGTACACATCCATTGCACCAGATGGAACTGAATAAAAGAGGCTTTCCTGCACAGTAACAAAGCTTGATAAGCAATATAGTAGAACTATCCACAGCAATAGAATTCAAGTGAGGCTGCGCAAAAACTATTAAGAAATCATACTTCTGAAAGCTGATCAACCAAAGATATATCCAATGTTTCTGGTTCGCACATATTGTCAGATGTTGATGGTGCAACTGAATGATAGGGGAAAGAAGAGTTATTATACTTCAAGAATCTACTTGCATACTCCTTGACACCTGCAGCTAAACATTTTCTGCCATTTTCACAATTAGATTCTTGGCAAGTCTCCTGCATATGACAACACAATTACTTTAGCAGGACACCATTAAGATTTACGAAGATTGTAACATACAGAGCAACAGAACAAGAGAAAACTAGAGGTAAATGTGGAAGGCGATTCAAGCAAGTAAGAAAAGATACAACTAGTCACTAATCAATCATAGGAATGAAAACCCATAAAAATGTGTGTCGCCTACAGTCCACTCACAAACTTAACAATATGGATTTAGGAATTCAGTGTTGTCTAGTGTGTGTATATATATATATATATATATATGCATAATTCTGTTTTTAAAGAAAAAGAGACATACGAACACCAATTTCATCAAAACCTGTAAAAGAGGCCTATCAGTCAAATACCTTATTAATTTCCAAGCTTGTCTCCTCCAGCTCCACAGAACTCCAAAATTGCAAGATAGCATTAGATAGGAATGAAGCTATTTTTTTCAGCTTTCTTGGCTGGATTTGTTCCTTAAATCGCAATTGAGAAGTCAAAGCAACTCGATGGCAAATTTGCACAGCAGCAGTCATCTTCCAAATACGCTCCTAGAAGAAGAAAAGCAAAGGTGAGAATAAACAAAATGCAACCTGAAGACTGAATGAAAGATATTCAGTAACATAAAAGTGGAAAAGGTCGTTTATGCAGAAGAATGTCCGGACGCTACTGGAATGAACAGAATAACAATTCACAAAGTGCAGCATTTTCTATGTTAATTTATACAATTTAAATCAGAAAGCTGACTAAACCAGACCAGACCTGCGCAAAATCATTTGCCAGCCATGCCATTTCCTCGAGGACAAAATCCCATTGAGCTTTCTCATGAACCTCCACTGGTGTGATACCACAAGATAATTCGGCAATTATATTTCTCTTTGCCTGTTAGCGTATGATACACAAAAAGATGAAAGGTGTATAACTTCTTTGAAAGCTCCACAACTTAAGATCATCAAGCCAAGTTCAAAAAGAAAACCTGTATAATTCGTGCCTCCTCAAGGATAGAGTCCTCCTTCGCAGTATCCAAAACTGCTGAACCACCATCAGAGCTAGGCTGATGTTTTAATGCTTCAACCTTAGTTTCTGACAATACCTTATGTCCAAGTATGCTAGGACTTATTTCTACAGATGCTTCAGGAATTCCAGGGCACAAAGAGCTGCTAAGATTTTCAGCTAAAACACTTCTAACTTTTCTGTCACATTCCGTTACAACCAACCCATCTTGAAGCTTTTTCTCAGGGTCAGAATCTTTCTCTTCATTCTCCAGCTCAGCTGTACTTCTGTAACTTTGATTTTCACTTTTAATCGGTTTCATCTGCATTTCACGCACAGGAATGAAGTCACTAATAATGGGGGTAGATTGATCTGTCTCATCCTCAATCTTAGATTTCGTCGTTTCACCAACTGTTTGATTCAACAACCCATCTGAGTCGAGTTTGTCCATTCTAAAATGATCTCCTTCACTTAAATCTACGTATAAGTTATTAGCATGAGAAGACTTTAACTCTAATCCTTTTGTCCCTGCAACTCTTCTAATTGTTAAGCTTGCTTCATCTCCCATAGAATCTATTGGGGCATTCAATTGGGTCTTATTATTTTCCTCAACAGCAATTGAGGCAGCTTTTGGAGAACCAATCTCTGTACTAGTCGAAACTAGTTGTGCCTTCTCCTCAGCAAGACCAGTCTCTCCAAAAGGTAAATATGCAGAGCTTTTTATAAATCTAACATTTGCATTATCTTTTATTAGACTAGTATTGGATCCAGCATTACTCTCTCGTATAACGGGTGCACCATTCACCTCAGTACTCAGCAGCTTGCTGGGAACTGAATTTTCTGGAAAGATATTACCATTTGAATTTGGAAGTGTTGGAGATATGGAAATTGTATCCCTATCCTTTTGATTGGCTGCTTCGAGAATGCAACCCTTTCCGTCGACTGATCCTCTGCGAAAAGAGTTAGGCGTTGCAAGACCGCTACGAATCGGTACTAAATCTGTAGAACTTGACCTTGCCGGATCACGATTTACCTTTGATCTGTTCCTACGAGCATATGGGCGAAAGATAGCAGAATCTTCTGTTTCTTTAGTATTCTGGTTCTTGTTTGCTTTAGAAGACTGTACTGACTCTGCAGTTCTGTTTTGCCTATTAGGATATCTTAAATTCCTTTCTCCTTCCACTGACTTGTTTTCAGAATCAAACAGTAAAAGATTATCCGCTGTATTGGGTTCAGAAATTGTGAGAAATCCGGGTCTACCACTACTCTCCACAGAATCTCCATGTGGTGAGGCGGCTAGGGTAAAACTATCTTTGACTTCACTGTGGAGATTATGGTAAAGAATGATGATTTAATGCATGCAATTTGATGCATGAAACTTAATGGCAAGCTATTATAAACAAGAACATACCTGTTTACAAGATGATCTGCTTGCTGATTTGTGAGTGATGTAGATTGGACACTCTGTGAAGTTGCAATACCAAACTTAAAATCCAAGGGATTACCACCCTGACATAGACAGAAGAGCTTAGGCTTGTCATAACAATTTTTCAAAGGAAAAAAGACCAAGGAAATAGGTATTCATACTTTTTCCAGAAATTCCAATTCTCTCCTCCTTTCCTCACGGACATCATACTCTTGCCTATTAAAACAAGCATCTTTGTTACTCACTGGAAGTGATTGATAGCTGAAAAATATGAAGATTATTTCAATGGATCACAGAAAATAAAGAAGTCTGAAATACCTTAGCTCTGCTTGCGCCTTCTCAATTGCTGTTCGGCGCGGCGATGTTTTGACACCAATACTACCTCCAGTATCAATAACTCCGCCCATAGAATCAACCTCAGCATTTAAAAGAAGATATCCTGAAACGCCTCCATGCATCACCACCTTGGATGTCCCATTAATTTGAGTTCCAACTTAATTGGAAATTATATCAAGAAGCATTCAGTATTTACAGCATTCCAAATTACCATACTTTAAGAAGTTAAAACCAGTAACAGCTAAATGTAGATCTACGAATAACAATGATATATGTATATGCGTCTATGTTCTCGTGGTGCAAAAAGCAGCGATTATAAATAATACATAAACCCCAGAAAGTCATGACAGTACCATAAGATTAAAGATTCTAAGCGTAGTAGATTAAAGATATAACTGCTCAGTGTATGTCAATAATAATTTTAAAAAGTCATATGCTCGAGCCACTATCAAAAAGGAAAGTGAAAATAACTCATCAAGTTTTTAGAATTTGACAGAGAATCTGTATAACTGAAGCCACTCCCATTCTGATCCGCTAGAAGACCAGATGCAGAGAAGCATCATAACAAATGTAGAGCTAGAAATAAGCATTCCAACATAACAAATATCTTATACGCCCGTTAAAATGTAATGTTGCCTCAAAGGCGAGAGAGTTTCCAGAAGCTTAAGTCAAAAACAATTTAACACTAACAAAACGATTAGAAGGAACGAATGATCATCCAAGTTACTTAATGGCGTGCCTAAACCTATTTCCATCAGTATTGCACATTTAGAAGACGAGAAGGAACCAAGAATTACAGTAAGCACTTAAATGCACATTTCTCATTAGAACATCAGCAGAAGAAGCATTGCATTATAAACATCTAACAGGCTCAAAACATAATGAAACGTCGAAAAACACAGAACCTCCAGCAAAGCTGGACTCTAGGGTTTCAGAAGAAAGTGAACGAGAAGGGAACCTTGCTAGAGTACCTGAATTGGACGTAAGAAAAGAAGGAACGCAAGGCTAGGGCACAAAACTCGGGCAATCACAAAATCCAAAATTAGTTTCTCTCTCCTAGGGTTTCCAAAGAATGAAACACAAACACCTCTCTTTACAGTTTCAAAATCAAAGAAGAAAACCAAAATTTCCCAGGGAATACAGAGAGAGCTCTCACGAAATAGAATCCATAGAATTATTCTTCTTGCGAGATTCCAAATTCAGCAATTTTGTTTTCAATTTGATTTCCCTCTAGGGAGGAAAAAAAATTGTTCACGGTGATGTTTTTTTCGCTTTCTTTCTCTTCTCGACGACGCAGTATGCGACTCTTTCTCCCCCTCTCTCTCTCTCTCTACAAGTTCTGGGCCTACGTCAGACAAATCAAGGCCCATTACGTTCGTTTGCCATATTTTCGACCTTGTCGTTAGCAAAGTTATAACATCCCTTGGGAATGTTTATAATAGACCACGAGATATGTTGCTGAAATTGTATGTTCCTACTTAATATTAATTGGTAGAACAAAAATTGATAATATAAAAATCTTTTATTAATTTATTAAAAATATTTATTTTAAAATATTATATATAATCAATATATTAAATAATTTTATGTCATAAGTTTTTTCTATATTTAAATTATTAAATTATAATTTTTTAAGTTGAAAATAAATAATAATAAATAATAATTTTAAATTAATATATATATAACTAATTTTTAATTTAAATATTTATATAAAATTGATATAATAATTTTTATTATCGAATTTTGAAAAAATTAAATTATTATTTAAAGTTTATTATCATAATAAAATAAAATTTGTTTAAAATTTAAATATTTATAAAATAAAATTTTAATATCATAATAAAAATTATTACACTAATTTAAAATTTGAAATAAATATAAATATTTTTTGAGATTATTAAAAATAAATTAATCTGATGATTTTTTAATATTGTAAAACCCAATACTTTGGAAATGCTCGTTTCAAGAGCATAGAGGGAAGAGCATTTAGAGAGCATTTGCATATTCTAAATGCTCTCCTAAATGCTTTATTACCTAAACTTGATTGGATGATACAAAACATTATGCTTTCCTAAATGTTTTGCCAATCAAAGCCTAACCCTCGCTCGTTTCCTAATTGTAACTCTACTATATTTTTTTGTCAACACAATATTATTAATTAGGAAATCATACAATGTCTCATTACATTTTTTCCAACCAAACATTAACTAAAACTAGATACTAATATGTGCTATATGCGGGGTAAATAACTTCTTTTTAAAAATTTTGTATATATTATTTACGATAGTTATAAAAATGTATAGTTTGATATATTAAGTGATAATATTTTTATTTAATCAAAAAAAATTGTTATTAAAAGTAGTAATTATTATGAATTTTTTTTTTAACTTTGTCACAAAACAATTACTTTGAATTTAAATTTTAAAGATTGTAACATATTATGTTGAATTTTAAATATTATTTCTTTTTAAAAATTATTTATTTATATAATTTGTTTTAATTTCAATGTTGTGTTTGTAAAGATTATATATATATATATATA
>OVAV01001238.1:0-13963 GCA_900406375.1 Iberis amara
AAACTTGATCCTTCCAATCGCTTTTGTTAGGATATCAGCTTCTGCTCGTTCCCTGGTACATGCTCGATGTCAACTTGATTGGTTTCAATATACTCTCTTATGAAATGATATCTCTTGTGTATGTTCTTGCTTCTTCCATGAAATACTGGATTTTTGGTTAGAGCTATCGCAAACTTATTGTCTATCTTGATGACTACTTTCGAACTATTTTTCCCAATGATTTCTTCAAGTAAATCTTGTAGCAAAATAGCTTGCTTTGCTGCTTCTGTTGCAGCCATAAATTATGCTTCGCATGAAGAGAGTGCAACCATTACTTTCTTCTGGGAACACCAAGTTATGGGACAATTGTCCAAGTAGTTGTACTTTTATTGTCATTTGAATCTTCATTGTGACTGCTATCACTGTAACCAACAAGTCCGCCTTTTCCTTTTCTTTTATACAAAAGTCCATATGAATATGTACCCTTTAGATATCTTAAAGCTTATTTCAGAAAAGCTCCATGAGATTGCTTTGGTTCTTGCATATACCTGCTTAATACACCGACACAATAAGATAGATCAGGCTTTGTGTGTAAAAGGTACCTTAAGCATCCTATATTCCTTATGTAATTCGTTTCATCAACTCCTTTTTCTTCTTTTGATTTCAAAAGTTTTACGCTGATATCCATCGACACATGTGATGCATTACACTCTTTCATCATCTATTCCTCCAAAATCTTTAAAGCATATCTCTCTTGCTTTAACGTTATTCCTTCTTCATGTTGATGTACTTCTATTCCCAAATAATATGTCAACTTACCTAAATCGCTCATCTCGAATTTTGTTGAATTTATTTTTCTTGAACTCAACTACTAGGTTTAGAGAAGAACCCGTAACAAGTAGGTCATCCACATAAACCACTACTAACAACAACTGTTCTTTCTCTTGTTTTCGATAAAGAGAGGTTTCCTTTTAACAATTTACAAACTTTAACTCCTTTCAAATACTATTAAGTTTGTTGTATTATACTCTAGGTGCTTGTCTTAGCCCATAAAGTTCTTTGTCTAGTTTATACACCTTTTCTCTGCTTCCTTTTACAATGAACCCATCAGGTTGCTTCATATAAACTGCTTCTTTAAATTTTCCATGTAAAAACACGGTTTTTACATCTAGATGATGAATTTCCCATCCGTGTGTTGCGGCTTGTGCAATGATGAGTATCCGAGCTACTGGCGCAAACGCTTCATCAAAATTAATGCCATGTATCTGAACATAACCTTTTGCAACTGACCTTGCTTTGTGTTTGTTCATAGGTCCATCGACATTACGTTTTATTTTAGACACCCACTTGAGTCCAATTTCTTTGGCTCCTTTAGGTAACTCGGTTAATCTCCATGATTTTTTCTTTTCTATCGACGCAATCTCACTCTTACATGCATCTATCCATGCCTTGTCTTTCTTAGCCTCGTCAAAATCAAAAGGCTCGTCGTTACTTACCATGATAAGCTTCTCTCCTTCTGTTTTGGCTAAAAGTACGTAATCGCCTAGATATGTTAGTTTGTTACTTTGCCTTGTTAATCTTCTTAGAACTGGGACATCATCAATTTTTTCTTGTGTTTCTTCAGTTTCTTCATGTTTTTTCGGTTTCTAGAGGTATGTCGTTTTCTTCTATTGCATCTTGATCTTCGGTTTCATATGGACCATCTTCTTGCTCATTTTCACCTTCATCATTACTTTGTTCTTGATTTTCCTCGTTTCTTCCTTCAATGATAAAAGTTCCCATTTGAACTTGAATTATTTTCTCTAGGTTTGTTCCACTCCCAACCGGTTTTCTCATCAAAAACCACATCTCTACTCACAACAATTCTTCTCTTTAATGGATCTAGTAGTCGATAAGCTTTAGTTCCGGGTTCTATTCCAAGATGTACCAATGCTCGAGACTTATCATCAAGTTTTTTCAAGTGTTGAGCTTCTACTTTTGCATATCAAATACACACAAAATCCTAAGGTGTTCTATGCTTGGCTTTCTTTTCTTAAGACATTCATATGGTGTTTGTGCGACAAGGGTTCTTATTGTTACCCTGTTGATGAAATAAGTTGAATGTCTTATTCCTTCTCTCCATAAGTAGTTAGGAAATTCCATGTTTTTAGCATACTTCGTGTCATCTCTAGCAATGTTCTATTTCTTCTTTCTACTACTCCGTTTTGTTGCGATAAATAAGAAGCTTTGAGTTGTCGCTGAATTACTTCTTTGAGAAATCTTGGAATTCATTAGATGTAAATACTCCTCCTATATCTTTTTGAAAACACCTTATCTTTTCTCTTGTCTCTTGTTCGACTTTTGCCTTGAATCGTTTAATATGCTCTCAAAAGCATCACTCTTGTCATTCAAAAGAATTGTCCGCATATACCTAGAGTGGTCATCTATAAGTACAAATATGTACTTGTTCTTCGCAGGTGTTGATGGTGTAATTGGTCCACACAAGTTCTCCATGCACCAACTCTAATGGTGTCTTTGCGCAAAAAAGAGTGGCTTTCGGAAAACTCTTTCTAGTTTGTTTTTCGAGAAGATATGATGCACATATCTCCTTCTCAAAAGCGATTTCTTGCAAACCATTGACAACCTTTTTCTTCACCATAATATTCAAGTTGTTAAAGTTGATGTGTCCTAGTCGTGCATGCCATCTTTCAGAATCGTTGAGATCTATACGATTCATCAAGCATCTAGCGCTATTCATCTCCATTGTAACTTTGTAAAGTCTATTCTTAGACCTTTTAGCTTTTACAAGGAGTTTGTTATCTCCACTGTAGAGTAATAGATAGTCTTGTTTCATAAGTATCTCACAACCTGATTCTGTTGCTTGTCCAAGGCTTATGATGTTACTTTTTTGGTCAGGGATGTAGTAAACATCAACTAAAATCTTTTTTTTCTCCATCTTTACTTAAGAAAAGGATAGATTATTTTCTCCTTGATATCTATTCTTGAATCATCACCAAATCTTACCTTCCCTGTGATCCTTTTGTCTAGTTTGCTAAAATGTTTGAAATTTCCCGTCATATGGTTGATTGCTCCATTGTCTAAATACCAAATATTCTCTTGATTTGAATAAGCTTCGAACTTATCTGGTAACACATTCTTTCCGTTCATGAACACCACTTCTTGCATCATCAATTAGTCAACTGCTTCATTCTCTATTGAGGCATCAATAATTTCATGTAACATCAATTCATCAACATCTAAAGTGTCATCAGCTTCACTTTCTAGTGTTTCTTGCAATTTGAGTAGAGTGGAGGTGTAATGACCTGGTTTATCACATTTGTAACAGATGATTTGAGACATATCTCTTTCTCTTTTTTGAAAGCTTGTACGCCCTCTTCCTTTTTCTCTTCCATAGAAACGACCTCCACGTCTTCTCCCTCTTCCTTGGACGTAATTTTCATTGTTTGCTTCTGTTTTGGCGTACATTAGCTTTGTTTGATCTTCTTGATTGAATTCTTCAACATTGATTCTTTCTCCGTAGGTCTTGAGTCTTCCTACAATGTCTTCAAAGCTCGTTTTCTTGAGATCTAAAACTTGTTCCAATACAACAATTATGGTTATGAATTTCCATTTAGGTAAACTATTTAGAAACTTTTGCTCATCGAAACTTTCTCCTAGATCTAAAGATTTGGAAACTATCTCTAGCAGTTTCCTTGAAAAGAGACCAATACTCTCTGTCTCTTTCATCTGTAGTTTTGTCGAATTCAGAAGTTAATGTTTGAAGTCGAGCTTCTTTAACTCTTTATGCGTCAATATACCTTGATTGGATCGCTTCCTAATAGGCTTATGATTTTAATCCTAAATCTACATTACAAAGAACAGATCTAAGTAGTATAGCTAGGGTTGAATTACACAGAGACCAGATAGCACGACTTTTAATTTTATGTCAAATCAAGCTAAGAAAAATAAAATAAGTGGTTGTAACTATGATCTAAAGCAATAACAATATATTAAAATGAAGTTTAAATCAAATAACTAAGGCGTCAAACAATAGGAAAAACCACATGTATTCAGATTTGAAGCTTAGGTTAACATGCAAGATTTAATATTGAAAATAGTTCTCAACATGAAAGACATAACTAGATTAATCTCATCTCGGAGTATTAAGCCCTATGTTCGAATTATTAGAAATAAACTCTCAAATGTCTAGTAATTTAATCAAGCATTAAGTTCAAATTCAATTGTGCATAGACATTCAAGACAATACTCTCGCAAGCAAGAACATCTACTCATCTAGACTAGGTAAGATCTCTAAACCAAATCTCTTTGCGCTTATTAGTCTAATATCATGAACTAAGTGGCCAGTTTAATTCAAGCATTAAAAACAAATCTAGACTAAGAACATAACAAATTCAATCCATTATGTTAAAACCCTAACTATCAAACCTGGTTTCCTTGGAAAACCTTTAAAACGTAACAAGGCGACTACTGAGACATAACAAAGCAATCAAAAAGCATTATTGAAGAAAGAATATTCAAAAACCAAATTAATATATTAAAAATAAAAGAGTTCAAAATTCTTCTCCAAATACAAGGTCAGAATCCGTCTCTCTCTAAAAGCTCTGAAATCTAGAGAGTGCATAAAAAGAAAATAAAACTAAGCCTAGGCTTTTATGGTTCAAAAGGAAAAAGAAATTAAAATCAAATAAGGAAAAATCTTGATAAATCTTGAGGGATATTTTGTAATTTGGCATATCTTCATTCAACCTCGGTCACAGGGATCGATCGATCGATCCCTCCGTTTTCATATTGTCCATTTGCACCTGAAAATTTATGAAATCTATCTTTTTTGCTTCAGAATGTGCCGAACATTCAACAACAAAGTGGTAGATTGAGAAGCAGTAATACCATTGGAATTAAACAGTTCAGGAAACTAAAGATATTGGTGATAATGGGAGTATGAGTTCATTAAATAGATGATTTTACTTGGATTCATGTTTCTCGGATTGAGGATTTATGGTGTTACTATTTGGGAAAAATCTGAGTTTAATTTATTTGTTTGCTCTCATTCATGGAGTTTGGTGGATTTAGGGGCTTTTACGTTCTTTAATTGGGAAGTTTTTTGGTGAATATAGGGGTGTCCAATATAGTAAAACAGAAACGAACTAAATCAAACCAAACTTTTTTGCATAAGTCATATAAACCGTTTAAATATACATTTATAAAAACAATGAATATAGATATGGTGCTAATACAAACCACGAAAACCGTATAAACTGCTAAAATTTGATAAATTTTATTTTCAATTTAAATAAAATAATATACTATATAATTAAATAATCTACATGGATTTTTTACTAGCTCAACTACTCAAGTCAACTCTAAAAAAATGCAAAGACTAAACAATTTTGTGTCCACCGTAAGCAAAAAAAATAAAAATAAATTCTTAGTAATCTGAAAAGCAATCATTACGTTTTTTTACCTAAATATAGGTATAAAAATAATTTACCAATCAATTGCATTTTCACATGTTTAATAAGATTTAAAATGTGTATATACAATTTAAGATATACTTTTTTGTGGTAAAAACTGAATAAACCGAAAACCGATAGTATCGAAAGTGAACCGAACCAAAGTAGATATGATTTGAATATGAATTTATTTATTATAAACAAAAAAACTAAAAACATCAAACCGAAACTGAACTAATAATATCCGGATTGAACACCCCTAGGTATTATCTATAGTCCTGAGTTAATTCAAGCTGATTGCTTTATTATTTGAGAATATTGGCTAGATATGCATATTTCGGTATTGTAATTTGGAAAATGTGTATTTTTAAACATAATTAGTTATAAGTATCTTGCTTTGAAAATGTATTTTTATCTTTGGTGTTGTAATTTTCTGTGAACGGTGAATGTGCATGGTTAATAGTGAGTGAGAAACGGTGCGTGGTGAATAGTGAATAGTGCGTTGTGAATGGTGATTGGTAAGTGGTGAATGATGAACCGTGGATGGTGCATAGTGATCGTGAGTGGTACGTAAACCGTGAATGATACGATTGATAGAATATAGCATAGCATATTCTGTTACTGGTTTATAGATAGGTTGTTCATATTTTATAGGCTCTGTTTAGTGTAACAGCTTTGTAACAACTTTGGCTATTTAAGCCTACCTAATCGATACATCCTGATCAAGGGAAATTCATTAAATTTCATGGTATCAGAGCTTTCAAATCTCTGATTTCTTTTACGATCCTCTTTCTAACCTCCTCTCTCTTTTGTTTCTTTCTTCTTATTCAATGGCTGCTCCTCCGCAACCAATCGAACGCGCTTATGGTGTGACAAACATCAAGTCTCATATACCTATTACGTTAGACGTCGATGATCACAATTACGATTCCTGGCGCGATTTGTTTCAAACTCATTGTCTTACTTTCGATGTGAATGGTCATCTCGACGGCACTCTCCTCCCGGTGGACGACAATGATGAAGCTTGGTTCAAGCGTGACGGTCTTGTTAAAATGTGGATCTATGGCACATTAGCGCTTCCTCTCTTCCGATCCACCTTCAAACCTGGCGGCTCCTCACGAGACGTCTGGCTCCGTATCGAGAACCAATTCCGTAATAACAAAGAGGCAAGAGCTATTCAGCTTGACAATGAGCTTCGTACTCTTGAAATAGGAGATCAATCAATTCGACAATATACACTCAAATTGAAATCTCTCTCTGACCTTCTCGAAAATGTTGAAGCACCTGTATCAGAGAGAACACTAGTTATGTATCTCCTAAATGGTCTTAATGAGAAGTACGATAACATCATCAATGTGATAAAGCATAAGGAACCATTTCCAACCTTCGCTGTAGCCAAATCCATGTTAGAGATGGAAGAATCAAGGCTTCTGAAATCCCACAAACATCCGCTTCCGTCTCACTCCGACCATGCCTCGTCTCCTACAGCTCTTTTGGTTGACAACAAACCTCCTCCACAGCAACAGTCTCAGTCAAACAGATCCAATGGCAATCGTGGGAATCGTAGAGGCAATCGTTACAGGAATAACAATAACAGGAGATACTACAATGGGCCTCCTTTTCCATTTTGGGCCCAACAACAACCATGTCCTACTCCTTACCAAAACTGGCCGAATCAGTTTCAAAATTGGGCTCCGTCTCCAGCACAGAATCAATATCGAGGTATTCTTCCCTCACCTCCTCCGACTCCGGTGAACAATCATCAAGCTCAACTCACTGAGTTTTTCCCTCAAGCGTACACAACGGAGACACTTCCCGACCACGGCGGAGCGGAATGGTACATGGACACAGGAGCTTCTGCTCATCTCACGACCTCTGCAGGTAATCTCACTTCTGTTCTTAATCAACGTATTAATCATCACGTCACTGTTGGCAACGGTTCTCTTCTTCCCGTCACCTCTATTGGCTCTAGCACCATTCTTACTCCTTCTCGTCCCTTTTCACTTCGTAACGTTCTTGTAACACCTCAAATTGTCAAAAATTTAATCTCTGTTCGTAAATTCACTAGAGACAATTGGTGTAGTGTTGATTTTGATCCTTTTGGTTTCTCTGTGAAGGATCTTCGAAGTCGGAAAACTCTGGTCCGTTGTGAAAGCTCGGGAGATCTTTATCCTCTTCCTAATCACATCAATAAATCAGCTCCTCAGTCTTCTGCTCTTCTTGCTTCTTCTCCCTCTCTTTGGCATAAACGATTGGGACACACAAATAATAATGTTATGAATTCTCTTTCGTCTGTAAACTCGATTTCTGTTAATAAAGACATGATTTCTCCTCTCTGTCATTCTTGTCTATTAGGAAAACAGACAAAACTACCTTTCAAAACTTCACACACAGTAATTGATTGTCCATTCCAACTTGTTCACTTTGATCTCTGGACTTCTCCAGTGCCTAGTATAAGTGGAATACGTTATTATGTCTTGTTTCTCGATCATTACAACCACTTTCTATGGGTTTATCCTCTCCGTCGAAAAACCGACGTCTTCTCCAAATTTCTTCATCTTGTTGCTTGCATTCGAAACCAATTTAATTCAACAATTAAATTCTTTCAATGCGATAATGGGGTGAGTTTAACAACAATCAGTTCCATGATTTTTTTCAGCTCTAATGGAATTTCAGTCAGATTTTCTTGTCCACACACCTCTGAGCAAAATGGCAAATCAGAGAGAATGATCAGAACAATAAATAATTCAGTGCGAACTCTTTTAATTCAATCAAAACTTTCTTCTGGGTATTGGGTTGAAGCTCTTAATGCTGCTGTTCATGTTCTTAATTTGCTCCCTTCATCTGCCATTAAAAATTAGATTCCTTATACCCTACTCTTCAACAAAACTCCAACTTACGATCACTTGCGAGTTTTTGGTTGCCTTTGTTTTCCGAATCTCAACTACTCTCATCTTGATAAGCTGTCTCCTCGTTCTACTCCGTGTCTTTTCCTTGGCTATCCATCGCAACATCGAGGATATCGTTGTCTTGATTTAAAAACTAAGAGAATAATTATCTCAAGACACGTTTATTTTGATGAGAATACTTTTCCAGCAGCCACCTCACATACACCAAGTCAAAAACCTTATGACTTTCTAAACGAGCTTTCACTTCCTTCTCAACTGTTTCGTTCAATTCTCCAAACACCTTTTAATGATCACACACCTATTATTCATCCACCACCTCCCTCATCTTCTTCTCAAACAGCACATCCCCCTTCACATCCTATGATCACACGTGCTAAAGCAGGTATCCGTAAACCAAAGCCCATCCACTCTCTTATTTCCACATCATCTTCTCCATTACCAAAAAGCCACACACAAGCTCTTTCCGACTTGAACTGGAACCCAGCAATGTGTGATGAATTTAATGCTTTGATTAAGACAAGAACGTGGGATTTGGTCCCTAGACCACGTGATACTAACATCGTTCGCTCAATGTGGTTATTCAAACACAAGTTTGATGCAGATGGGGTTCTTTCTCGACACAAAGCAAGACTTGTTGCTAATGGAAAATCACAGGAGATGGGGATTGATTTTACTGAAACGTTCAGTCCGATTGTTAAACCGGCCACTATCCGAACCGTTCTTACTATTGGTGTGACTCATGCTTGGCCGATTCATCAACTAGATGTGAAAAATGCGTTTTTGCAGGGAGATCTACATGAATCTGTCTATATGTTTCAACCTCCCGGATTTATTGACAAGACTAAACTGAATCATGTGTGCAAGCTACGAAAGGCCATCTATGGCTTAAAACAAGCTCCGAGGGCTTGGAATTCCCGATTCGCCACATTTATTACTTCTATTGGCTTTGTGAAAAGCAGAGCAGATAACTCTCTCTTTGTTTACAGGAAAGGAAATAATTTGGCGTACCTACTTCTATATGTGGACGACATCATATTGACAGCGTCCAATATGAAGCTCTTGCGTGAAATAATATCTCTACTGAAACAAGAATTTCCAATAACAGATTTGGGGAAATTGCATCACTTTCTGGGAATAAAAGTTGTTTACAACAATGATGGTTTAATATTGTCACATGAAGCGTATGCAAAGGACATTATAGAGAGAGCTAATATGAAGGAGTGCAAGCCAATAACAACTCCAGTGGACTTACAATCTAAACTCTCAGCCTCACTTGGTGAACAAGTCAAAAATCCTACAGAATACCGATCTCTTGCCGGCGCTCTACAATACCTCACTTTCACTCGTCCCGACATAGCATATGCTGTCCACCAAGTGTGCTTATATATGCATGATCCTCGAGTCCCTCATCTACATGCTCTAAAGAGAATCATTCGCTATATTAATGGCACACTTTCACACGGTCTTCACTTGAAACGAGGTTCTCTTCAGTCACTTACGGCTTATACGGATGCAAATTGGGCGGGATGCCCAGACACTCGTCGATCAACTTCCGGTTACTGTGTCTTTCTTGGACAGAATCTGGTCTCCTGGTCTTCCAAAAGACAACAGACGGTTTCACGTTCGAGCTCCGAAGCTGAGTACAAGGGAGTTGCAAATTCTGTCGCGGAGCTAACTTGGATTCGGAACTTGTTGGCTGAACTTCAAGTAAAGATCTCCAAAGCTTCTGTTGTTTTCTGCGACAATATTGGGTCAGTTTATCTCGCAACAAATCCGGTAAAGCACCAACGCACAAAACATATTGAGCTAGACATACATTTCGTGCGTGAGAAAGTTGCATTGGGTGAAGTAAAAATCGTTCATATTCCAACATCTCTGCAATATGCAGATATTTTCACGAAGGGTCTTCCATCCTCTGTCTTCTCAGAATTTAGAGACAGTTTAACCGTCAAACCTTTAGACGCTTCAACTGAGGGAGGGTGATAGAATATAGCATAGCATATTCTGTTACTGGTTTATAGATAGGTTGTTCATATTTTATAGGCTCTGTTTAGTGTAACAGCTTTGTAACAACTTTGGCTATTTAAGCCTACCTAATCGATACATCCTGATCAAGGGAAATTCATTAAATTTCAACGATGAGCCATGAGTGATGCACAGAAAACCGTGAATAGTACATACTACTTTTTGTTTATATGTCATGATGATTTTCCATGATAAGGTTTTAATGAGACAATTCACAATCTAACATATAATTAATAAATAGTAAAGAAGGAGTGTTAGATATTTATGATTATTTTATTACAATATATCTTTACTTCATGGTGAAGTAGTTTTGACCGACATATACATACTAAGTATATGTACCTCCCAAAGCTTATAAATATGTACATGTATCATTTGTAAGTGAATTACAACAACAGACTATTTATCAACTCTCTCCCTTCGTTAATCAACCAGCCCAAACCTAGGCCCAACCGCTCTAAGCCCTCCTGTGTTTTCTTGCCTACTCTGTCATCGCCAATCGCTTCACGGTCACCGTAGCCACGATGGAGATGGGAGAACAGCCACTCGAATTAGCTGCACCATGCATCATGAAAGGAGGTACAGACCCAGAAGAGCTTAAGCCAATGGATCCAACATCGAAGCTCCCAAAGTCCAATACCCACACCAGTGAACCAGTGCATGTAGTCGATCCCAAGGGAATTCCAATCTCTTGAATCCAAACGGAACCTGCAAAGTGAAGCACAAGGCCGAGACACATGACAACGGTTTGTCAATCTCAAAACAAGCCAACAACCGCCGCGGAACATATAACTAGTTTCATGGTACCAATGTCCAGTTAAGGACAAGACCACTAGCCAGAAATGATGATTTTCTGCATATTTGGATGGAGTTTGGCTAAGTGAAGAATGAAGAGGTCAATTTGGTCTTGGATTGATCATTCCGGAAAAATGAAGCCTCAGACAAGCCAGATCGATCGGTCCAAATAAACGAATCGTTGAAACAACTTCATCCTTCATCTTGTCCCATTCATCTTATGTGATCTTCTTCGGTCTTGTCCCCTGCTGTGTAAGCAGATCCTTCACTCGCCTCTGCAATAGACCAAAGTTTCCCTTCCCATCGAATCTGGCGATATCAGACTTAAGAGAACCTTTCCTAGACATCGATTTTCACAACGACGCTCTGATACCAATTGTTGTGAATATCCATGCGAATTTAGGGTAGAGAGAAAGAGAGAAACGTTTGAGACAAATACCCTGCGCTCTAAGGTTTCTTTATTGTCAAAGTATTAAATTTTATAATAAACTAAAGCCTCTTATATATAGCCTCAAAACCCGATCCCATTAGAAAAACCTAGAAAATTTCATTTTCCTAAAATAGACCACACTGTACCTTTAGCCAATTTTATTGGTCCCTTTAATATTTTCTATGTCATATTTATAACATTATCACTTACCACCAGAGAGCAAGCGAAGCCGAGAGAAACAAATGAGTAATAACCCCCAATAGAGACTTGTACCGTACGAAGAAAAAGAGAACAAGCCAACAGCCTCCATAGAACATATAACTAGTTGCATGGTACCAATGACCGTTAAGGACAAGACCACTAGCTAGAAATTAAGGAACTCTCCCTCGACACACGAGGACATGGAACGTGATGCCGAGGAAACACTATCTCTAGGACCAGTCCTAAAACTTTGGGGGTTTGAAACAAAAGAAAAAAAAATTGAGACCAATATTTTATTTTTTTATTAGTTGGACCATAAATTTTTTTTAAACAGACATATATAATTTTAAGTTTTGGAGGTTTATAAAATATAGAGATTTGAGGCCAATGTCTCATTTGACTATGTTCAGCGTCGGCCTTGACTATCACTATCCACCGGAGAGCAAGCGAAGCCGAGAGCAACAACGAAGACAAAGAGAAGAAGTAAAATCGGAAGAGCACGTCAACAAAAAGGTAAGTAATATCCGATATAAACAAGAAGGAAAGACGCACGGTGTCGACCTACGGCTGGTCACTGGTGAGAAAACAAGGACGATCGAAGTAGTTGAGAGCAGAGGTAGAGAAACGTGGTTCTAGAGAGAGAAAGAGATCCCATCATGGTAAAGTGTAGAAACAAGAGTAGTATAAGACTAGTCAATATACTGGGAACAGTTGACACGTCTAAAAGTAAATATACACAAAGAAAGAATATCAACATGTTTCACATACAAAAACATTCAATTTAGTTTGCTTTATTGAAAAAGTGCAATACCAACACGGTTTAGTGTATGAATCATATACAATAGGAAAATGAAAAACACAACACAATGCACGAAGATAAAAATGCAAAGGAAAAGCAATAATACAATCGTGAACATAAGAAGAAGAAGCATGGCTTATGATTTCGTCAGAGCAGAATCTCAATGATGTCTAGGCGTCATACTAATGAAGACAGAAAAGAAACAATCAAACGTTAGTGAGATTATAAAAGTGTTATTGATTTGATAATTTAAATAGATCAATGTACTAAAATATTTACAAATTTTGAAGTTAATGACATTTTAAATTATTTTCTATTATGAGATCTAATTTGTATTTGCTGGGTAAAATGATGATGCAAAGGGAGCTTATAAGAGAAACAACAATTCAAGCTGAAGAGAATTAAGAGAAATGATTACCCGAATAAACCTAGGTGCGAAACGGTTTTTGGTAACTTCGTCATCCCACTCAAAATGGTCAGGATGACCCATTCTATACATTCTCAACTCCTCGATTAGTAGGACACTTGTAGCATCAAAAGGAAGCTTTCTTAGCTTTCGACAACCGACTGCCTCCATGGTCTTCAAAAATGGAAATGGGAGAGGACTCCAGTAGATACTCTCCAGTTTAGGCAACATTGACAACGATAAGTAATCTAGTTTCTGAAATGGTGTAATCCTTGTAAAATTGGTTGCTTTCTCTTTGTTTATTATCTCTTCCACTCCATCTGAACTAATAATCTTTAAGGAGACAAGATTTGGAGCAAACAGTAACCAAGTGAAATCCTTAGTGCTATTGCAGCCAATAATGTTCACATGGGAGAGGTGAGTAATGCATGGAATCTTTGTTGGACTCTGTGAATGAGGCATATCCGCCTTGCTTTCTCCATACTTCATATATGTGATATTATCACATCCTTGTACTAAGAGGTCACAGAGATTTTCCATTTTCACTAGCAATGATATATTGACTGGCTCTTCTCGAAAATCCTCAATATACAGTGTATGGATGCAGTTCGCCAATCGTTGATCGCTCGTTATTAGCTCCAAGCCTGACTTTGTAGATATTGTTATGTTTAGAACTTGTAGATTCTCCAGTAGTTGCAGCTCCTTCACTATACTAGCATCTCCATGACATTTAGAACCTAGTAGTTTCAAAATTCTTAAACTCGACATCTTTGATATCCCACTAATACTACGAAGTCTCTGTGTCCAAGTCAAATCAAGATGAGTTAGCTTTTTCAACTTTTTTAACTGCGACAGTTCCTCTATACTTGTGTNGCAAGCATGCCAACTTTGACATATGTATTGGAAGTTTATTGAAGTTACGATTTTTGGATAAATCCAAAACAACTAACTTTTTCATAGACATGATGA
>OVAV01001239.1:0-13960 GCA_900406375.1 Iberis amara
TAGCTCATTGTATGAGGTATGTTAGGTACTAGGGTGGGTCATCTTTTACTCTCCTTGCTTTTACCCTGTTTTTATATTTCAGTCTTTTATGCTTCTTTGTTTTGTTTATGCTTTTTAGTTCCTGCATGTTTCATTTCACTTAGGATCTGTTATTAAAAAAAAAACCCCTTTTTATATTTGGCTTGACTTAAGAGCGTTCACTGCATCCAGTCTGCTAACACACTTCCCATTATGGATTGACACCTCATCTAAACTACAACGATGGGGTTTTGATAACCTAGAGATCTAAAAACCTCTACTTATCACTAGACTACTCGGCCACTACCTGAATGGAAACTAAATTTTGTTAGGCCAAGTCTTTGATGCGGTTCAGTCACTCGGAGTTTAGCTGAGCTAAGTAGTTTTTTGGTGCGAGCCAAGTACTTACACGTGGTATAGCACTCGGCTATTACCCGAGTGGCAAGGAAATTTCATCGAGCCAAAGTATTTGCATGCATTATAGCACTCGGCTATTACCCGAGTAGATCACACGGTACATCCGCACTCGGCATCACTACTCGGACACAAGCCGAGTGCGCATACCGTCCACTTGGCCAACATGATTGACTCGCCTGGCCCACTCGTTTCCCATCCGCTCTAGCACCTCTGACGCCTGACTTTACGCCTGACACTCGGCAGGCCCACTCGAGTCACCTGCCACTCCAAGCCGAGAACTTACATAAAGTATAATTAAAGCTTTTCTTCAACTCTACATATCTCCTTTGATTATTTAAGGACCTCCTACGCCTATACCACTCCTCACACTTCACTTTTTCATTAATTTAACTTCTCTCTTCACAAACACCTCTCATACTCTATGATTCTTTTGGCTAGTTCTTCAACTTTTGAAGCTCTTTCACTCTAAGTTTGAGTTGTTTAATACCACTTCAGGTACACTAGGACAAACAAATTTCTTTCATCCAAGAACAAAAGGTACTCTAAACTAGATATATCAACCATCTGCTAGAGACCTTACAAGAGGCTTTCAGAGAACCAAAAAAGCCTTTACAGTTCAAAGTGACCTTATAGAGATTGAAGAAGAGGAGCTTGTACTCACCAAAGAAGAGAAGTGTGAAAACCACAAGAAAGCTGTTGAATTCTCCATAACAAAAGAAACATTGCAAGGGGAAAGAAACCATTAGTTGTTGACGAAGATGAGCAAGAAGAGGAGAAAGAAGAAGCACCTATTAAAGAAGAAGATGTTGTGGTTGCAAGGTAATATTCAAAAGAAAGGCAAAGAGCCATCCTAGGAAGAGTATATCGCCATCCTCCTTGCAAGGGGATTCTCTAGTACCAGGTTCCCTCACACTCCAACAATGCAAACTCTTGGAATCAAAAGGGATGTGGAATACCTCTTTTAGCAATGTCATCTAGAAACATTCATGAGTTACCATCCTCAAGCCTACAGAGTAGAGACTTGTCACTTCTTGGGCACCCTTGATGTGCACATTTATGATGGTGATGAAGAAGGAGATTTGGGATATTCACTTTCTCATTCAAAGGAGTAGAGTATACAATCACCATCAAGGAACTGAACACTCTGTTTGGTTTTCAAAGTGGCAAAGAGCCAAGCCAGAATTTTGACAAAAGGGAGATCTTTGCATTATGGAGAACCATAGGAGTCCATGATTACTTTTCAAGCAGGTCTAAGAACAACCACATTCGAAGCCTAATGGTGAGGTATCTTCACAAATCTATTGCTTTCACCATCTTTGCAAGGGAAAGCACTGGTAATGTCAATGAAGGAGAACTTTGCATGATGGATTTAGCACTAAAATGGCTCTTAGAGTGCACAAGTGATGGGCAACCAATGCAAGGTGATAGAGCAGAAGCAAACCTCACTTTTGTCATCCTTGATCAGATGATGTACTATAAAGAATGGGCATGGAAGTTACACAAGATGAATACCAGGGGCAAATTTTGCATTGAAGGAGTGGTAACAACTATCTTGGTGGCTTGTGATGTGCCATTAACTTCTGAAAATTACCAACTGAGGTGGATTGATCTTTTACATCTAAGAAGAGCAAATTTCTTTGAAGGACCTGAGGAGAAGCCGTTGTATCGTTTCATATATCCAGATTTGGGAGAGATAAGGCTATAACTGCCTTGTCCTTCAGTGACTTCCGTAAGATTGGGAAAGAACATTGATTTCACGCTAAGTGAAGAAGTGTTGTACTTCTCACAGGAAGAAGAGGAGGAGAGCCCAAATGTTTCAACCAATGAAGAAGAATATGAACCTGCAAGTTACTATTTTGAAGAGTCTTCCAAAGTTGGAAAAAGCAAAAACTTGGTGCTACTCACAAATGAATTGGTTTGCTCCAGAAATGGAACAAGTTTAAGGACAAATCCATCAATGCCTTGAAGAACATAGTAAAAGATTTTGCTGATCAAATCAAGACTCTTATTGAAAAATCAGTAGTTCAACCACTTCAAGGAAGGTTAAACTGCCCTCACCAAGTGTTCTAGCTAGGAATGGACTCCTCACCATTGGCACAAGGCGTGTTGTGCAAGTAGACCCACCAAGACACTCTTCCCATGAAGTTGCCAATTATCATAGGAGAAATAGGAGAAATTCAAGATCTCAAGACACTGGAGCTGATCCAACTTACACCAAGGACATCATGGAGGAATATACTTCCTCCTTCTTCACTATGTTTTTGGATCTGTTCCAGCTTACACCAAGGATAGCATGGAGGAATACACTTCCTCCTTCTTCACTCAAAACTAAGGTCCACTCCAATGAACCATTGTATATACTTTGTTTGTTTTTGTGTGTTTCACTCTTGAATTTTTTCTGAATTTTTAGTAAACAAGGGACTGTGTAATGTAAGTTTGGGGGAGGGTTCAGGAAGTATCTAATGATGTTCGTTTGTTTTCTTATTTCAAATTTTTCATCTAAGGCATAGAAAAAAAAATTGAAAATTTTTCGAAAATCAACTTAAAAAAGAGTGTTCATGTAGTTGCATTAGCATTTTAGGATTGGATCTAGTCTTGTTTCATTAGGATTGTTCGCACTTGCATAGGAAACTAGGATGATTATTACCTTGTAAATGTACTGCTTTATTAGTTAATCTCAATGTCCTAGTTATTAGTTTTCTAATGCATCCTAATTAAGTTTGAAGTAAGGTTGAACCATACTCGGAATGTGAAATTGCATGATATTTTCTTAACTGAAGCTTGTTGTGATCTGATGTTTATCCCTACTTATTTAAACCTGAACTTGACATTTAATTATCATGTTTATGCATTGGACTTGAACTCATGGATAGTATGTACATATTTGGATTATCTTTTACCATTTCACCACTCTTGTTAATCCAAATAGACTCCCCACCATTAATTTAGCTTTCTTTCAAACCATGTATTTGTATTGAGTGTAAGATGTTTTTCTAGAATGAGCGTGGTAGAAAGTGTTACGTTTGAACTGACATGAATAGTATTTCATGTATTTCTAGTTCATAATTTTGGAGATAAGACTAGGTGAGATTCGATTCTAGGTATTTGGGGTGATTGAAAAAGAAAAGAACAGTTTGGAAAAGGGTAAAAGAAAAGGAAAGTGGTTAAGAGACCTTAGGAGAGGAAAGAAAAAAGAAGAAGAAAACAGTATGATTTAGTAAAGGATTGGGGTAGTAAAAAGAAAAGTATGGTCTTGTGCAAAAACATAAAGAGTGACAAAAGCCTAATAAGTTATGAAAGAATAAAATGAAATGAAAGCCACATATGCTAAAATCAGAAAGACACCAATCCGATAGAAATTGATAAAGAAAGAAACCTTTCCTAGGATAAGAAAAGAGAAAGGATAAAAGGAATGTGAACTAAGTTGATTGATTTCAACTATAAAGGGTAGAAATAGGATATGTCATTGGGTTTAGAAATAGGAAAGCTATTAGCTTATATATTTCTGGGTAGATGGGATTCTATTGTTGTATGCATTTATTAGTTTTCACCTTTAGCATTCTGCTAAAACTATTCCCCCTTTTGAGTGATCCATGTTTCGAAAAGATAGCCATTGTATGAAGGGACCATCTTTGTCTCTTAACTTGTCCTTTGGCCAAATGAGTTCAATGATTGTGCATAACTTGATACATAGTTTCTGCTTAATGAATTCTAAAGGGATAATTGGATTTGAATGCATGTGCAGGTTAGAACTGATATAAATTACGCTTTGATAAGTATGACTAAAGTTTTTTAAATAGAATGAAATTGATTTGCATTTTAGAACTATCAACTTGGACACTGATGTTATCCAGTTTATCAGCACATTTTGGTTCTGGGTTACAATTTTCAAACTAGTCTTCTCCAAACTTATGAATTACTTGCTTGAGGGAAAGCAAAAACTTAGTTTGGGGGAGTTGATGTCTTTGTATTTTACATGTTTAAGTATGCATTTTTCATCATTTTTAGTTCTATTTTGTCACCAATGTATCGCATTCATGACCTTACTTAGTAAATTTGCACGTTTAGGTTGGTATTGCATTAGTGTTACATATATTTTCATAGGAGGTGTTTCAGGTACTTAGGAAACATTTGGGACCACATAAACAAAGTGAAAGAGGAGAAGTACTGAAGTGGCCATGCGACTCTGCCAACAGCCGAGCGAACATATATAAGTTTCGACTAATCTACACACTTTGCCAAGCCACTCAGCATTTAGCCGAGTCAAGCTTTTCCGGTATCGACCAAGTCTTTCACTTGGCCAAGCCACTTGGCATTTGGCCGAGTTAAGACTTTTTCTTGTCGAGCCAACACTCCAAGCGATCACTTTCACTCGATTAATGGTCGAGCCAAGGAAATTCAACAATCGATCAAGTCTCATACTCGGGTTGATCACTCGGCCATAACCTGAGCCCATGGTTTTCGGACTCGACCAAGTCTCACCTTCGGACCAACTACTCGGCCACAACCCGAGCCAAACACTTAGCATATTCGACCAACATTCTTACTCGGGTTGATCACTCGGGCGATGGCCGAGCCAAGACACATTCAACCAAACGAAGATGTTTCACTCAACTAGCTACTCGGCCCAATGCTGAGCCAATTCACCTTTCATTGAGCCAAGCACACTTTACTCGGCTTGCTAGTCGGACCAATGTCGAGCCAACCTGATTTTGATCTAGCTAAGAAGACTACTCGGCCAAGCCACTCGGATATTGGCCGAGTTAAGCATTTTCAGCTAAGCCAAACTCTTGCACTCCGCCACTCCACTCCGTTTTTGTCCGGGTGGAGCATCCAAAGCTATCTGATTTGTCTTTTAGTGGTTTAGAATTTTCTTAAACCACTATATAAGCTATCATTACGCCTCCATTTGAACTTAAGCTTTATTTTATGTTCTTCTTTTAGGTTTTCTCCCTATTTTATGCCTTTAAATTTTCTTGAATATTTGGACCAATATGTTTCAATACATGAGGTTTCTATTTATGATTCTTGTTGATTCTTGTTAATCATAGCTCAGAGATCATGAATATCTGTTGCATGTTGAAATTTGAGTTTATGTATGTTCTTGAGTTCTTCTGATTGATGATCATTGCATTTAAAATCTATTTTGTTTTTACCTTTGATTCTTGTTTAAATCTGTTAATATAAGTTTTAATCTTATCAATATCATGTCTATTTCATTTTTTGGATTTGATCATCATTTTCTAGGTTTCTGTTCTTACTGTTCTTGAGTGTTTGATCATTGCATTTGAAATATACTTTGAATATGCCTTCAATACTTATCATTCTCACTAGTTTTAACCTGATCTTGATTATTTGCTTATCCATTTTGTTTTCTACGTTTTCTGATTTTGTGATCATCATGTGTAGTGAGTAGTCTTCTGAGTTCTTGAGGATGAGATAGATTAGTGTTGAATATTTGATCTCCAATGTATTTAAGCTTGTTATTGCATAGATCCTTTTTGTTTCGGTGTGCTTAATGCTTGTTTCTCTTTGATCAACTGAAATCTGAGTTTAGACATTTCAACACCTATAAGGTGTTTGATGAAATGTCTAAACCAACTGATTTGAGAGATTTACATTCCTATCCTAAGAGATTGGCTTTAATAGACTAATTCTTCATGCCGGCTAGGTAGTGTTCCGTTAATGAGAGTTAGGTCTGGATATTGCTTAGTTTGAAATCACTTATCAAGAGATTGTATCTGATTTTTTGTGAGTCAATTTTCTAAGGGTCAGCTCTTGTTTGAATATGTTAAGCACCTAGGTAGGTTAAAGAGGATCAATAATCAATTACTCTCATCCTTAGGAACTTTGTTTCTCTAATTGATTCTTTGTTTCACTTTTTTACTTATTTAAGTTGTTGTTTATGTGTTTAGCTTTGATTATTGGATGTTGGCTCTTATGTTTAATCTAACTACCATGTTTATTCTGTTAGTTTAGACTTGTTAGTTTACCCTTTTTAATCATTTGGCTTGAATTAATTAGATCTCATTGCATCTAGATTGGTTAGTAGCATCACCCATTTAGATTGATGACCTATTATACTGAAATGACAATGACAGTGCATTAGGAATTGAAGTAGTTTAACTCTGAAAAATCTTCCTATCATTGAGCCGAGAGTTGCATCATAGCCAAGTGAGGGTAAGTTTTCATCTGCGACATTGGGGCAAGAGTCCGTATGTGCGAAAGAATTGGAGCAAGAGTCTGTGATCGGTAAGGTATCATTTGTAGTGGCTGCAATAGCATCTTCGATCGAAACAGTGGAGCTGGCTGGATCAGTAATGTCTTCACTAGCGGTTGTTTCCTTCGCCACTGAAGTAGTTGTATCTGCCAAAACAGAGCTTGGCTAGTCCGATTCTGCAGCATGGTTTGTTACTAGTCCTTCGGGAATGTAGAGTCGGAAGGAGACTGTCTAGTTGCTTTCGGTTGTTGTATGCAATCCTGAGATTTATGTCCCCACATATTACATGTTGTACACTTCAAAGGTAGCAATGGATATGACACAAGGATATCAATGGTTTTCACCCATAATTTGTATTCTTTTTGGCAATTTCTTTTTGAGATCCACCACAATTAACACTCGAGCCTCATCGTGACGAATACATCTTTTCATTCGTGGGTGAAATTTTTTTGCTTCTCTAACTATGTCTCCTAGAAATTTCAGCCTTGTTTGAGAAAAGATAGAATCTTGAACATTTTGAAAATCAACCCATAGCGGCAGACATGAGAGGTCAAGCTTGGTTTGAGCTTTGGAAGGGCACCATTTATGGACTACAAGAAGGATATCGACAATAAGCCAATATTTCTTGTGAAAAATCTGGTTTCTCCTGTCCCGCAAATCAATTCTAAAAAATACTATATCTGGTTTAAGAAACTGTACATCAATCTTTGAGTGTTTGTCACCATTGTTCAATATTTGGTTGACAGTGGCATGAACTTTTCTTATGTGTGGAGCTTCCCCTATAAAATAACAACCGAGAAAGTTAGACCATACCGTTTGAGAGTGTGCTAGCAATAATGGAGGAAGATCGACTGTAGTTGTTTCTTTCTCGAAGGTAACAAAGGTCTTGAAGCTCGACTTATTTAGAATCGTGGAATCAACCACTTGGGTCCAAGATGCATGCCGAGAAGCAGGTGAGGAAGTGTTTATGTCTGGTAAAGGAAGTGAAATGGAGGCAATGTGGTCGGTGATATGCCACCCATGACGGCCGCGGTACCGTACGAACAACGCAAAAAGAGAAAAGACTAAACCCTAAAAAATGCCAATGTACTCGCCTACGTACGGACCAACCTTAAAATATTGTTTTCTATTGATCTCTTACTTTCTACTTTAGCTATTTATAAAAATCAAGAATAAGAAAATATTACATTGCAAGAGTTCGAGACAAAGCTCTCGTTTTTTTTTCAAGTGTCTTCTTCTGTAGGTCGAGTTTAACCAATAGAAGAGTTTTTCCAATCTCAATATATAGTGTTAGAGCTTCAGCGAGAAATCATGATTTTTTAATTTTTCTCCAAATAAAAATATAATCACAATTTAGATATTTTTTTTTTGTCAAATGCATTGTATTAGATTAAAGTAAACAACCCATCAAGGCGTACATCTTATCCCACAAAGGGGAAATTTTTGACCCACAAAGGGTAATTAAACGAAAGCTACGAAAACTAAAGTAACATAAATCTCCATTAAAGGAGGACAAGTCCCTTGAAGGAATTACATCATCTAGATTATAATCTAGAAGTAGTTGAGACCCTTTCCCATTTTATCGGTAGACATCCGAAATGGGTTTGGATAAGAGGTAGTCCCGAGGTCGGTGTTCACCGTAATCCACTACAAGAAGATTGACAGAATTTAAAACATTTAAAAAGCTAAAACTTAAACAAAAGATGGGCAAGATCTGTTGGCCCATAAGGCCCAAAATCAAAAAACAGAAGTCTTTGTCGGTGTAGGTGAACGTGCGAGTTATTTTTTGGCCACGTGGCAGGTATGCAGTCAATCGATTGCAGAAACAAGACACGTATTTCGTCACCCATCGCCGCATCCATTCGCCGGAGGATATCATCACGCTAAAGATCAGAAAGCCACTGCACGAAAGCCAACAACAACTAAACCAGCATCAGATTTGTCGTTCTTCTCCAGCATCACAACGCCAACCAAGCCGAGAGACTCAAGATGAAATTGTTTGAAGCATACAGTCACCAAGGGCTTCATATCGCCACCGGAAAGTTGGATCTAAGAACCAACTGGAAGGTATAACCACAACATGCAAGAATCGGCCTAAACAGGCGGTATTATAGACTGGTGAAGAATGTAACCGGCAAGGGAAGAGATCCGATAGTGGAGAGAGCAAACGAGAAGACTTCTTGAAGTAGATCCTGCACACAAAATACAAAAAAGAGAGAAACAAAGTACAAAAGGATGAAGAACCATATTTACAAAAGCACAGCGCCGGCGTAAGGCCGGTCACCGATTAAAAGACTATTGAAAAAAGTTTGAAGGTGAACAGGTATAGAGAGATGGGAGAAAAAAGTGTGTAGAGAGAGAGTTCCACAATTTAGATATCTTTGAGCACACACAAACCACATGCCTCATATGCATTTTCATATAAGATGAAACCATTTCAATGTTTGCAACACTTGCTTCCTGCCACATTAACTGCTCCTGCCACGTTATCGGACACGTTAGCAACAACTTTCACTTTTTAAAAAATTGTGGTTTGGACTCGATAATAATCTTAAAATTATAAACTGCATCTACAATTTTCTCAAAACATGATTTGAACCAAAAAAGGTTTATTCTACCATTTTGTATTTTCTTATACGCAACAATCTTGCACCAATATTTATGTATTCTGAATCGAAATTAGAGAAAATTAGATAATAGGGTACTAAAAAGTTTTCTAATTTTCTAAAAGGGTATTTTGTAAAAGTTTTTGTATTTAGGTACTTTTCGTTTCGTAAATAGTGAATTGTTTGTGAATGATGACGGTGAATTATTCGTGTGAATGGTTAATTGTTTTGTGTGAGTGATGAATGAGTCATGTGAATGATGAAATTGTTTGTGTTAATGATGAATGATTCGTGTGAATTAACAAATATATTTGTTTTTCAAGAAAAAAAAGTAAATATTTTCCAATTTTAAAAACAAAAGTAACTATTTTCCAAATTAGAAAACAAAAAGTACCCAATTCACAAAAATACACTAGAAATTACAATGTTAGGGATGAAGATTCCACTCAAAATCACAACGTACAATATAAGAAACCATGCATCAAAGATTTGCTAAATTTTATAAACTTAGCAGAAGCTAGCAAGAGGACATGAGTAATCTTGAAAAAAAAAGAATATGAAATATTGGAAAATGAACAAGGAGATTGTTCTGCATATGTTGTTTCAATGTTGTGTCAGTCTAAAAGTCTGAGAATTTTCTCCTTTGCATATCACTAGAGAGATTCTTGTTCAATGCACTTCCATATCAGAGGTTTTGCATCTATTCCTTCATCCTCCAAATGACCAGCAAGATTTTTTTGGATTCTCCTTCCTTGGATGGTCTATATGGAAGATGAGAAATTACCTTTAGTTTAATAGAATCTAGCAAAACATTCCATATATTATCAATAAATCTATATCTGAGTATAAAGCATGGCCAATTGCGAAGGATATGGATCCTATTGCTTTGCCTATTGCTTTGGCTACTGTTTCTCACCCTCGGCAGTCTACTCCAACCTCCAACTCTTATGTTAATATTATCCCCTCTAATAATGAAAAAAAAATTTTGATAGCTCATGACTCAATTCCATGCAACCTACATGTTTGGGTTGGATTATACAAAGGACACACTCCTATCTTGCAACGGCAATCAACCCTATATGGAGTTCACTTGTCTTTGTTTTGCACTTACTAGCCTCCACCAGGTACAATATCGATCTATCCTCTTATTGGGTGACGCCCTTCAACTTTATTCTCAATTTGATGACTCGTATTCTCCATCAATCACATTATATTCTTCAAAATTTATATATAGACTAGATATGTTATCCTTAGCTCAATTTTTTTTATTTGATTAATTTTGCTTATATCCTGAGAATATTAAATTATCGGGCTGATTACTTAGCCAAAGATGATAGGCTAAACTCAATTTTTTGGACATTGCATTGGTTGAAATATTGATGTACATATTTCTAAACAATAACATGATATGTTGACAAAAAAAGAACAAGATATTAACTCTTTTTGAAAATGAATCAACCACAAAGTGTTCCATAATCTCTCACAAAAAGAAAATGTGAACATAATATGGGAAAAGCATGGACCAAGCTAAACAGTCATCAATAATATTTGTTAATGGAGCTTGGTATATCATAAGTTACAAAGTGGTACATCAATCACAAAGTATACGAGTCAATAGTAAACTTTTTAAACCGGCTTATTGTCATTGGATGGAATTTAAAAGATGAAGAGCAAATCATCTTCTTTTAAGCTATCAGATAAGTGAGAGACTCTTGTTGTCACCTTCAATAATTTTGCACCATTGAGTAGTGTGACTATAGAGATGGTAATTGACGCATTATTAAAAGAGGAAACTGTTTGGAAAAAGTCAATGGGAATCAGTCATAAAGAAAGAGGGGGAGGAAGAAATAGACGTAGAGGAAGAGGTCGAGACAGACATTGAGGTTGCTGTCATATTAGAGAAAACTTTTAGAGAGAGAAAGGTAAGAGTCAAAATTATTGATCAATTCAACAAACATTGTACTATTTTGACATTGATAGTAATATGATAGGAAATTGCTAGAGGTTGCTCAAAAAGAAACTAAGAACAAACCGAAGTTCTTAACAATGAGGATGATAATATAGTACTCAATAGCGTGAGTACATGTTGGAAATCATGATATATATATATATATTTTTTAGTGTCATGCTAACTACTCCATGCCAATGATCACTTGATATAACATATGAGCTTCATCTCCACTAAACCTACAAATAATTGTGCATCTTCCAACAACATTGGGATGTCCTAGTACGTCCCTTGGTCTCAATTACTTCTAAACATGTAGTATATACCAGTGAACTCGTATTTGAATTCCCAGCACTAAACTACATCAGGACTTACAGAACTGTGTAGCCCCATATTGAATAAAGTATGGACTGCTACACCTCCAACATAAATGGTCCCTATGCATACTTCTAAACTAAGAACATAATTAATGCAACAAATAACATATATTCAAAGTCATTAGTTAGTTTCTTTCCTTATGTCTTTTTGAGTACTTGAGCATATGTTGTTTGTCTAAAAAACAATGTAGAACTGATCACTAGTTAGTTTTCGTCATTATGTGTCTGTGACATTGAATTTATTTTGTCAAAAAAAAAATTGATAACATATGCTTGAGGTCTTAGCACTAGCCTCTTAGATAGCGGAATCTGCTATACATTCTTAGATTGTTGTTTCCTTTTACACTCCCAAAATTTTAACATGTAATTGATGCTTATGGGAAATTTTGTTGGGCATGTCCTGAACGCCCACACTTTATGATCACAATTGCAGCTAACAAACAAATTTTATAGTTATTCTTCTCACATGTCTTACACCCTTTACATGGTCCAGCAACTCGATTCTCCCAAGCATGCTTCAACGCCTCTACTCCCTTTAGATTTTTCTTTGCTACACCTCTTCCTCCAACGATGCCTCTATAATACTTGATTTCTCAATAATTTTAATCATACTATTATCATAGTTCGTAGTTGAACACCAGGTATAAATATATACCCTTAGATCCCGTAAGAAAAATTGAATTAAACCTTACTCTCCTCACAACTTCTTTCCAGCAAACTTCTAAAGATGGTTAAACTCTAACTTGTACTCACACCCTGTCTTTGTTACTTGGATAAGCCTAGGAGGCACCCTCCAGCTTATCTAAAGGTTCTTGTGGAATGTATTTCCTAGTAAACTCTCCTTAAATATTCCTCATGGAACTTGATAACCTATTAGCATCTCTCGTGCCACATTTTCCACCAGATGTATGCTTTACCTCTAAGGTAATGAACTGCCAGTTGCTTTTGATACTCATCAAAGCATTACATGATCTACTTTTCCACTAAATTTCTCCATATCCATGTCTTTCATGAGTGGTAAAGCTTCCCAATATGTTGATACTTTCATTGGAGCTGGCATTCTCCTTGTTGGTGGTGGTGGTGGCGGCGGTGCAGCCACCTAAAAAGCCATTGGTAGGGCAATTGTTGCTCATTGTGCTTGTTTAAACTCTATAATTTAATATAGAAACTGTTGGAACATGTCTTGAATTCCTTGGATTCCTTCCATCATTGTATTGTCCTACTTCCTCATTTGCGTATACATTTTCCATTCTTGCTTGTGCATCATCATGCGTAAATGGGCAAGATTTATCCTTTGAAGAAAAAGAAGTCTCCATCATGGCTTTGTGGTTCGTAGCTTTCTTTGGCATCAGAACAAAGTTGTTTCATATTCACCTTTGAAATCTCATTATTAATATATCTTAGCAACTTCTACACTCTTTCTCTATAAAAGCACATAAAGGATCAAATAGAGCTTAGATTGTTATAGCATAACACAACAAGATTTACGAAATAATTAAGCAAAACTTCCAACATGTTGGTTCCTTTGAATGCTTCACAAAATACCTAGCCCATGTAATAAAAATGTTTTTGTATTAAACACATCTTTCGGGTCCAAACTTGCTTGGACAAACCTGCTTTGATACCAAAATGTAACACCCAAATCTTTTACTTAGAGTGGGTGCGTTAACAATTAACTATAACTTTATTTTAACAACTAAACAATCTCAAAGAACTTGCATAATTCAATTTTCCAATGGAATGAAACACGTCAAATGGTTGAATATCACTAAGAATGATATATTTAAATTAAGTAGAAGCTTTGTAATCTATTTAGGAGTTTTATTAAAACGTCTAGCTAATAGTAAATCCCAAATACAGCACCAACACCTCTAAATACTTGTACAACTACTCATCTATTCTTCTCTCACTGGCATGATCTAAAAGAGAGAAAGAGATGGGTAAACAAGTTTACCCAGTGAAGACAATCATTTATATTCACTGAATCACATACAAGAATGTAGTTCAACCAATTATTATTCACACAAGAATAAGCAAGAACAATTTAAGTTTTCTTTAGCTTCTTTTATACAATCATTATCATTTCTCTTAGGTGATCATCTTAGTTGGTTTCACAATTTACCATCATTATCCATGACAGAATAATATAGAGAATTGATACATTATTAGCCCATTTCCCAAGGATGCACTAGCATAAATCTATGTCCACTAGGCCTTTGATAGCTCCAGAATATAAATTATATTCACGATCACGAATATTTCACAATAATATGTAATAGTGTTAGCTTGTAGAGCATTAGTATCATGTTTCGATGGAGTTCTTTATTCAATTTTATTAAGTTCTTCAGTAAGTGAAAAGAAGTAAAAATCACAT
>OVAV01001240.1:0-13958 GCA_900406375.1 Iberis amara
AGGAAATATAAAAACCGTTCGGATATTAGTCTAAATCATATCGGTTCAGTTTGAAAATATTCGGCTTTGGTTCGGTTTTGAGAAATTTATTAAAACTCATATTGTATCGAAAAAATGGAAAAAACCCGAAAAAATGGAAAAAACCAAAAAAGCGGAAATGCGTTTTCCCGCAAAAACACAGAAACGCGTTTTCCCCCAAAAAAGGCGGAAACGTGTTTTCTCACAAAAAACACGGAAACGCGTTTTCCGCAAAAAAACGCGAAAACGCGTTTTCCGCAAAAAAACGCGGAAACGCGTTTTCCGGGAAAAAACGCGGAAACGCGTTTTCCGGAAAAAAATGCGAAACGCGTTTTTCCGTAAAAAAACGCGGAAATGCGTTTTCTCGCAAAAACATGGAAACACGTTTTCCCACAAGAAACGTGAAAACGCGTTTTTCTGGAAAAAATCACGGTTACGCGTTTTCCCGCAAAAAACGCGGAAACGCATTTTCCCGCAAAAAACACGGAAACGCATTTTCTCGCAAAAAACACGGAAACGCGTTTTCCCGCAAAAAATGCGGAAACAAATTTTCCTGTAAAAAAGGCGGAAACGCGTTTTCCCGCAAAAAACGCGTAAATGTTTTTTGCTCGCAAAAATTATGGAAATGCGTTTTCCTGCAAAAAATCACGAAAACTCGTTTTCCTGCAAAAAATCACGGAAACGAACAAGCCCATAGTCTCTGATGAGATGTGAGATCCCTTTTAAAGGAAAATATATGCTCTTTATTTGTGACCGACACTTTAAAGTTTACGCAGATGATTCACTTTTCTGAAGAATGACATGTTTTTGTGACTGAGCTCACGAAGTTCATCAATTTTCAAGCATCCTTCCCCGACGTCAAAGTGATGCATCATCCTAGATTACTGAATGTAAAGATGAATGCTTTGGCCAAAATTGTTAGGAAGCGTGATTTTTTTTTTTTTTTTTTTGTGAGCGATTTTTTAGTTGGCTGCTTTGTAGACTTATTTTATTTGTTCTCTTAATTAATAAAGGTAGTGATTATGGTGAAAATAAAACACAATACAAATGTTAAAGATAATGAATTAAAACTTAATACGTAAGAAATTGTAGAGATGACACGAATAAAGACACTTAAAACGTATTGATTACGAATGAAATTCGCTGACCATATTTTTAGGGTGTGTGAATGAGCCGTGAGCTTGGTATGGGCATGAGCTTTTTAACTTTTTTTTTTATATATATTTCAAATGTTAAGTTTTATAACCAATTTTCTAACATAATTTACAGAAAAATTAGTAGAGAAAAACTACAACAACAACAAAAAACAAGCGTGAAACACGATATTTGAGGATGAATTACAATGTTGATTCATGCCACAGATCGATTATCTTGGAGTGCAGAATTGAGAAATCATTTTCCTTGACCACTCAAAGATGGTACCACATTTGAGGGCCATTAAAAAACCCCTTCAGTAGGTTATTCTACAGTATCACTCACCATGAGGAGAGATTAAAGACCTCAGCCCCAACTCTTCCTAGTTTATAAGAAAACAAGATAATTGACGTAACATAAATAGAATAGAAACAACTAAGGTTAAACACCTAGAGGAGAAAAAGAACTAAATATGAGAATGTATGACCTGCGAGATGAGTATCCTAGTTACCGCAAGTTACCAAACAAAGAAAAATCATAATTCCCCGGTTAAGGGATCATATTATTCAAACCAAGAATGCAGAGGTTTGTCAAATTTCATCATTGGTATGTCGGTGGATAAAAACAACTTTGCTACAATTTCCCATTTGAATCTTTCGCCATGAAATTGTCATTATATAAAAGTTGTTCTACTATCTCAGATTTCACAGCTCCTCTGGTCAGATTCGCCTGCCGAAGTAGAAAATGACTTTCGTTGCAAAGGAAAATGTTACCTTCAAACAATGTGAGGGTTCCTTCTGATCTAAGGAAATAAATATCTCTGTTGGCAAACCACAAAGACGTTATGACAAGATACTCTTTGTACCATATTCCTACATACCCGTGGCCCGTGGGACTTAAGTTGGAAGAAACCAAGTTCAAGCTTTTTGTTAGGAGATACAAGGGTCTCATTGCTTGAAAATATCTTAATATCCAAAGACATAGCATGTTAAGAAACCTACTTTGTATTAAGGTCTTTCTTATTCATTTCAACAGAAGGTTTCAACCTTAAATATTACATGATTAGAAGGCGTAATTAACGACATTTACATTAATGGGCTATGTAGCCCAATACCCCCCCCCCCCCCCCCCCCCCCCCCCCCGCCCCCCCCCCCCCCCCGCACCCCCCCCNGAGATTGCACACACCGATCTTGCTAAGAAAATAATCGAATTCCCGTCTTCCCAAAGCTTTAGTCAAGATGTCGGCAAGTTGTGTTTTGGTATTGACATGTTGTGTTTTGATTATCCCAAGAACGATCTCATCGCTTATGAAGTAACAATCAAGACCAACATGTTTTGTCCTTGCGTGATAAACCGGATTCGCCGCTAAGTTAATTGCAGATAGACTATCAGAGTATATAGTAATTGGCGTGACACAGGGAATACCAAGACAAGGTAGTAAGCCTCGAAGCCATAACAGTTCGCAAACGGTATCGGCCATGGCCCTGTATTCGGCTTCGGCGGAGGAGCGAGAAACCACATCATGTTTCTTGGTTTTCCATGAGACCGGCGAAACTCCAAGTTGGATGAGCCAGCCAGTTAAAGAACGACGTGTCAATGGACAAGCAGCCCAATCCGAGTCTGACCAAGCCGAGAGAGACAAGTCGGTTTTCGTGCGAAGCAAAATCCCTTGACCCGGACTGTTTTTGATATAACGTACCACTCTCAATGCTGCGTCCCAATGAGCAAATTTAGGTGAGCTCATGAATTGAGATAGCACATGAATCGCATAAGAAAGTTCAGGTCGAGTTACACCCAAGTATATTAACCGTCCTACTAAGCGTAGATATGATTTAGGATCGGGAATTGGTTCTCGTTTGGCTAGAGCCAATCGATGATTCTGTTCCAGCGGAGTAGATACTGGTTTGACGCCCAAAAGACCAGTCTCTGTGATAATATCAACTGCATATTTGCGTTGACAGAGATAGAGACCGGCAGAGCTTCTTGCAACTTCGATTCCAAGAAAGTAGCGTAAGAGACCGAGATCTTTCATACTAAACCATGTGCAAAAATATTTCTTGAAATCAGCAATCACAGTGGGTTGGTTTCCTGTAATATGGAGATCGTCAACATAAACAAGAACATGAAGCCGAATTACCGAGGTCGCATAAATGAACAGAGAGTGATCAGACTCATTCTGTTGAAAACCATAAGAATGAAGTGCCTGGGCGAGCTTTGCATACCAGCATCTTGGAGCTTGCTTAAGCCCGGAAAGTGATTTGCGAAGCTTACAAACCTGAGTTGTGTTTGTAGTTCGGAAACCCGGAGGAAAACGCATATAAACATCTTCGGTTAAATCACCATGAAGAAATGCGTTTTGGACGTCCATTTGATGGATTTCCCAATCACAAGTGACCGCTTGTTGGAGAAAGACGCGTACTGTTACCATTTTCGCAACGGGTGCGAAGGTTTCATCATAATCAACACCTTCCTGTTGGTTATTTCCCAGAACAACTAGTCGAGGTTTATGTCTTTGAAGAGTGCCATCCGAGTTGAATTTGAGTCGGAAAACCCATTTACATCCGATGGCTTTCTTACCAGGAGGTAAATCTTCTACTGTCCAAGTCTCATTCTCCTCTAATGCATTGATTTCAACAGCAATAGCTCGCTGCCAATTTGCATATGTAATTGTATCTTTGTAGTGCTTTGGTTCTGTGACAGAGGAAATAGCAAGGAGGAAGTCTTGATATGGCTGTGAAAATCGTGTAGAAGAGAGATAATTGTCAATTGGATATGGTGTAGAGGATGGATAGGGCTGATGTAACAACATCGTTACATAATCAGCAAGTCTGGTCGGCGCAGCTCGTTTACGGTGTCCTCGTCCCAGAGGTTCAGGTGCAGCCATAGTCATAGCAGGCTCAGGGGATTCAAGTTGGAGAGAAGCAGTCTCAGAAACTGCAGACAAAACAGGCGGTTGTGTTGGTGGTATGGAATCAGCAGTGTATGTATTTGGCGAGACAGAGACAAATGATTCAGCAGTTGCAGAAGATGCAGACTCTGAAGATACTGATTTTGTGTTTGATGCAGGAGTTGGAGATAAAGGGATAGGGACAGAAACTCGCAGAGGTTCATCTTCATGTATGTATTGTTGTTGTGGCAGGAAAGAGTGATCTTGTTGAGTAGTTTCTGGTGTCGAGTTTGATTGAGCAAATTGAAATATTGTTTCAGAGAAGATGACATCTCTGGAAACAAAGATCTTTCCAGTGTCAAGATTGTATACTCGCCACCCTTTTTGACCAAAAGGATAACCGACAAACACATATTTTGTTGATCGAGGAGCGAACTTATCACCATGATGTTGTTGATTTTGGACGTAACACAAGCAGCCTAAGATCCGTATATGACCGAGAGGTGGAGGACGATTATACAACATTTCAAATGGAGTCTTGTGATTGAGTGTAGAGGCTGGAGTTCGATTGATGAGATAGCCAACGGTAATAGCACAATAACCCCAAAACTGCATTGGTAGAGAAGCATGGAAACGAAGAGCGCGAGCAACGTTGAGTATATGACGATGCTTACGCTCAACTTTTCCATTTTGTTGAGGGGTTCCAACACATAAGGTCTGGTGGATAATCCCTTGTTGCTGGAAAAATGATTTTAAACACATGAATTCGGTGCCGTTATCACTACGGATTGTCTTGACGGAGGCACTGAACTGTCGTGTAATCATGGCAATAAAATTCTGTAATTCTATCGGAGCTTGTGTCTTTGTAGGCAATAAATAGATCCAAACAGCTCTTGTGTAATCATCAAGAATTGTAAGAAAATATTTAGAACTACAAAGCGCAAGTGTGCGATACGGTCCCCACAAATCGCAATGAACCAGTTCAAACGGCATTGTAGTTTTATTCTCACTTAATGAAAAAGAATCTCTTGGATGTTTTTCCATAATACAAATCTCACAATTCTGAGTTTCTAATAAATCTGAAGAAGAAGAAACATAGATAGGTAAAGACTTCAATGCTTTCGCCGAGGGATGGCCCATTCTTGCGTGCCACAATACCGAAGATGATGTGTCTGTGACTTGAGCAGCAACAACGACTCCTAGACCCCAGAAAAAGAATAAACCATTCACTTGCTCAGCTGCTCCAATCAGCGTTTGAGTGGTGCGCTCCTGAATAATACAAGGATTATCAGAAATCTGGAAGAGACAACAACTTTCTGTTGTCAAATGAGATACTGAGATTAGGTGACAGTGTAAACCATCTACAAAATACACTGAAGTCAAACACAGAGAAGATCCCAACCGAACATGTCCCTGTTGTGTTGCAGTTGTGATTCTTCCATCAGGAAGTTTAATCAACACATGAGACATATAGGTGATGTTGGTCAAGTATTGCAGGTTTCCAGTCATATGATTTGTGGCACCAGTGTCCACAATCCAAGATTCAAGAAAGAAAGTACCTGATAAGTGATTATGTGATGGAGAATGACGTTCGTTGAGCATAGTGACAAGGGTGTTCCATTGCTGATCATTGAGACCAGTGAAGCCCAATCTATCTGCTGAAGTCAACGAAGAGGATGATGGAGTTGCAACAATGTGATTTACTTGATTCACTTTAACAGATTCTGGTCTTTTGTTTCGAGATGAAGTTGAATGGGAATTAGCAGAGAGCCTGGCCTTCAATTTTTCCCCCCACCATGGTGGATAACCAATCTTTTTGAAACAATTTTCGGCAAGATGCCCTTGTTTACCGCAAAGTGCGCAGTTAAGAGAAGTAGCAGAGACTTCAGATTTCGGACGAGAGAAAGCTTGGACAGCAAAGCTAACTCCGTGATGATGTTCTTCCGTGAGACGTCCGATTGCTTTAGATTCTTTATCTTGCGTAAGAACATTGTATGCCTCATCAATGGTTGGAAGAGGAGTGCGGGAAAGAAGAGAAGACTTGACAGAACCGTAGAGTGTATCATCGAAACCCATGAGGAATTGATGAAGCTTATCTTCTTCTCGTTCACGCGCTATTTCTTCTGGTGTTTTAGCTTTTTGGTAATCAGCAAGGCTGGCCCAAAGCTTCGTGAGTTTCCCATAATACGTTTCAATAGGAAGACCATGCTGGCGACAGTTTGCAAGCTCAGACTTGAGCCTTTGCACATGTTGTCCGTTTTTCACTGCAAATCGCTTCTGCAATTAAGTCCATAAAGCTGCAGCATCATCACAATGTGCGATAGTGGAACACAAAGTTTCATCAATCGTTAACTTGATCCAAGAGACCACCAAAGCATTGTTGGCGCTCCAATCTTCATAATCAACAGAATCTTCAGATGGTTGAGGTATAGATCCATCTGCGAATCTGTATTTCTTTCGTGCTTTCAAAGCAAGACGTAAGCTAGCGGACCACTCGTCATAGTTGGAACCGCGAAGTAAAGGACTAGAGATTACTGTTCCCGGGTTATCACCAGCCGTAAGATCATAGGGTGAAATAGTCTGTCGCGTTGTATCAATGCGAGGATTGTTGATCGTGTCATTGTTTCTTTCTGTATTGTCCGCCATTTTTTGAGTGAAGAAGAAAAATTAAGAATCGTAGTCGTAACCTAGTATAGGTTATTGCTCTGATACCATGTCAAGAAACCTACTTTGTATTAAGGTCTTTCTTATTCATTTCAACAGAAGGTTTCAACCTTATATATATTACATGATTAGGAGGCTTAATTAACGACATTTACATTGATGGGCTATGTAGCCCAATATACCAGAATATAGTAGAAATGAAAAGACATTGAAAAAGGACTTTTCCATCATTTTAGTGATTTGAGATGAAACTTAAAAGAAAGAACCAAAAAGAACTTGGGATTTTAAAGGTTCTTATGTTTGAGAAACTCCAAGAAAAAGATGGGACTTTTAGGTTTCTTATGTATGATTGATTTTTTAAATGGAAAATGATTAAGAAAGATCATTTATAAACGTTAAAGTTATAGACCATATAGCTATATATAAAGCCCATACATTGTTATAATACCTAATGAAAATCTAGAATAAATAAAAATGATGCTTCAAGTTTTAGCAGTTTTCTAAAACGTTAAATAAAAATTATTGAGTTTCATAGACTTATTTGGGTGAGTTCGAATTGGAATTGAAATTCTTTCATAAATGAATGGAGATTTACCAGAAAAAAATGGATTACTATATGGAATAATAAATAACAAAGATTACAAAAACAAATTGGAACAAGGGTTTACATGGGATTTATGGAACTAGAAAAAGTGTTACAACATTATAAATCTTGTTTTTTGATTTTTCAATATTCATGGATACGACTGACTAACCAAAATAAGACGCATGATATTTTAAAGATACGCATCATATTTTTAAATGTTAAGTTTTATAACCAATTTATAGGTATGGAACTATTTAGAATTATTGTATGCATGGATTAATTAATCTAGGTTTAGTATGGAACTATTTAGGTGTATTTAGAAAGTAAGTATGTAACTATTTAGATTATGTAATTATTGAAGTAGATATGAAATTATATTTTTAAAATTAGAATTATTGAAGAATTACTGTATTAATATTTTTAAGTTTAAATTTTGTCATATTTATAATATTTTGATTACTAATTTTTACATTATGTTATTTGTAGGTATCATGTCTACATCATAGGGAGGTTTCATGTCTTTCGCGGGAAATACTGGGACTGGATTCAAGCTTAATGGATCAGAGACACAACGTCCATCACAATTTCCTAATCTCTCTGATTTTCCAGAGTTTCCTGATATATCGAATGTGCCAGAGACTTATGTACCACCACCACCGCCACAACCTGCAGAGCAAGCAAATTATAATCCTCTATCTCATATTTCGTCGGAAGATTACTCTGTACACGGATATTGAGAAAGTGGGTTCTTCTTCACAATTGTATGGAAATTACGAAGAAAAATATAAGGAAACGCAAGAACAACTCACAGAAACCAAAACCCAACTCGTAGAGACTCAAACCCAACTACAGATGGCTCAAGAGGAAATTAACGAACTCAACAACAAGGCTGGAGTCTTTCAATACTGGTGTGAAAAAATGCAGAAGAATTTCCCAGATGCAAGCCCACCATTTAAGTTTTAAATGTGTTAAATGTTGTTTAGTTTTTATTTCTATTTTTGTACTTTAATTTTAAGTTTGTACTTTAATTTAGTTTGTACTTTAATTTTAATTCTATTTAATATAATATTTTGGTTTAATTTTATTTAGTTTACGAATTAAAAAAATTATATATATAATTATATATAATCTATGACATTTAAAATTTTATTAACGATTTAATTTTTTTTAAAATATTGGTCGAAAATTAGTCGGATATTTTGTGTTCAAATATAAATTTATATACGATTTTTTTTTTTTTGTTATTCGGAAGTTGGTCGGACCTTTCCTACTATTTTCTGACTAAATTGTTTGTTGGTCGGAAGGTTGTCTAAACTTTATACTGAGAAAATTCCGACTAACTCGTCGACTATTTTCCGACTAATGAGTTTGTCGGTAACTTTCGAAAAATTACCGACCAATGTGAATTTATGACCACAAGAACCCGACTATTTTACTTTGGTCGGAAAGTGGTGGAAAAACTCTTTTCCTTCCGATTTCCGACTAATAAGCAGGTCGGAATAATTAACAATTCTTGTAGTGATAGTTTACAAAAAAAATTAGTAGAAAAAACTACTACGACAACAAAAAAAAAAAAACCAGTGTGAAACACGATATTTGAGGAGGAATTGTCATTTTGGTTCGGGGCAGAGATCAGTTCTCTTTGAGTGCAGAATTACGAAATCGTTTTTCTTGGTCAGTCAAAGATGGTACCACATTTTAGGGTCTTAGAAAACCCTTGAGTAGGTTACTCTATAGAATCACTTATCACGAGGAGAGATTAAATGCCTCAACCACAAATTTTCCTAGTTTATAAGAAAATACGATAATTGATATAACATAAATAAATAGAATAGGAACAACTAAGGTTAAACATCTAGACGAGAAAAAGAACTAAAGATGAGGATGTAGGACCTGCGAGATGATTATCCAAGTTACCGCAAGTTACCAAAAAAAAGAAAAATCAGAATTCCCCAGTTGAAAGATCATCTTATTCAAACCAAGAATGCAGATGTTTGTCAAATTCATCATTGGTAGTAAAGTGTCTACGGGATTAACAAAATTTTGCTACAATTTCCCATTTGAATCCTTGACCATGAAATTGCCATTGTCCAAAAGTTGTGCTACCATCTCAGATTTCACAGCTCCTCTGGTCAGATTCGCCTGCTGAAGAGGAAAATGACTTCCGTTGCAAAGGAAAATGTTACCCTCAAACAATGTGAGGGTTCCTTCTGATCCAAGGAGACGATATCTCTATTGGCAAATCACAAAGACGTTATATCATAATCCTCTTTGTACTAGATTCCTACATACTCGTGGTCCGTGGGACTTAAGTTGGAAGAAACCAAGTTCAAGCTTTTTGTTAGGAGATACAAGGGTCTTATTGCTTGTTAATATCATAATATCCAGATACATTGCATAATATAGTAGAAATGAAAAGACATTGAAGAAGGATTTTTCCATCATTTTAGTGATTTGAGATGAAACTTAAAAGAAGGAACAAAAAAAAATTGGAATTTTTAAGGTTCTTATGTTTAAGAAACTCCAAGAAAAAGTTGGGAATTTTAAATTTCTTATGTATGATTAATTTTTTAAGTGGAAAATGGTTAAGAAAGATCATTTACGAACGTTTAAGTTATAGACCATACAACTATATATAAAGCCCATACATGGTTATAATACCGAATACCAAATGAAAATCTAGAATAAATAAAAGTGATGTTTCAATTTTTTTAAAAAAATTGTGAAACATTAATTAAAATTTTTTGAGTTTCGTAGACTTATTTAGGTGAGTTCGAATTGAAAAAAATTTCAGAAATGAATGGAGATTTACGAAAAAATAAATGAATTAGTATATGGAATAATAAAAAAATTACAAAAAATTGGAACAAGGGTTTATATAGGATTCATGGAACATGATAGAAAACGCGTTACAACATTATAAATCTTGTTTTTTAATTTTTCAATATATGTGGATACGACCGACTAACTAAAATAAGACGTAACATATTTTATTTTAAAGATATTTGAAATTGTGTCAAAACACTCTTCTTGTTTTGATGGAATCTTAAAAGAAAATCGTGAGATTTCATTTTATCAAACATGTTAATTTAAATCACACTAAAGAAAAAACAACGAGTGTAGAAATTATATTACTTCGATTTCAACCAAATAAGATCTAAACTACACGTACAACATGCAAAATTCAGCGGAACCTTGAGCAATTTAAGATGTAGCAAAGTCATTTCGAAGATAAGTTACCAAAATTTTTTGATTATGACATTTCCTCTACTTTAATCTACCACAATTTTTATACTCAACACTAGATAAGTTATAAATTTTTTTGATTATGACATTTCCTTTCAAAATAAGTTATAATTTTTTTTATTATTATGTAATTTCCATTAATTTTATCTAAAAACACAACTTTAACAATCAACACTAGATAATAAAAAAAACATATATTATGCCATATAGAAAAGAAATCTGGTGGTTTGTAATTTATTAACCACACACAAAAACACAATTCGACCAAACCCAAATTGAACAACACAACAACACGAGTTAACATAAACAATCAAAATAATAATAATTTTCAAATTCTAAAGAAAACATAAGTCATCTCCTTTAAAATTTGATCGATCCAACAAAAAGTTGGAGGAACAAGAATCATATTGAATCACTAAACAAATTGTACGTTAAAACACAATCTACGAATAATTCTTCTCTATCTTCAACATTTTTTTAAAAAACATTAAAAGATTAGTTTGACATAAGTTATACCATATTGTATTTTCTATTGGTATTTGAGACAATATCGTCAAATACAATTCAACTTGAAAAATTAAGCAAGTTGTTGCATGTTGTGAATGTGGCGGTGAATCATGCTTTAGAATTGGAAGCGCTGAAGGGTTGGTCATGAGAGAAGCGACATCGGAGAATTCATAAGGTTTTTGATTATTCTTTTTTTGGTTAAAAGCTTAAAAAATCTCACTGGACTAAATACAACCAAACTGATTCACTAAAAACGCCATAGTCATGATATTTTATTTTATCAAACACTTTAATTCGTCTGAATCATACTAAAAAAAAGAATGAGTGTAAAAATTACATTACTTCAATTTCGACCAAATAAGATCTAAACTACACCAACAACAACTTCAGTGTTTTGAACCCCTAACAAGCCAAAGATGTAGCAGAGTCGTTTTGATGATAAGTTACAAAGTATTTTTGATTATTTGATTTTTTTACTTTAATATAAACACACAACTTTAAGAATCAACACTAGATAATAAAAAAACATATATTATGCCAGATAAAAATTGGTGGTTTGTAATTCATTAACCACACACAATAACATAATTTGACCGAACCCAAACTGAACAACACAACATCACAAGTTAATATAAACAATCAAAATAAATATATTTTCCAAATTCTAAAGAAACCATAATTCATCTCTCTTTAAATTTGATCGAATCCATCGAAAAATCTGAGGAACAAGAATCATATTGAATCATTAAACAAATTTTACACAAAAACACAATCTACTTATAATTCTTGTCTATACTCAACATTAAAAAAACTAAAATTTAAAATATTAGTTTTGACATAAGTCATACCATATAGTGTTTTCCATTGGCATTTGAGAAAATATCGTCAAATACAATTTTTGACCCGACAAATTAAGCAAGTTGTTGCGGGTTATGCATTGCATGTTATGTATGTAGCAATGAATCATGCTCTAGAATTGGAGACAATGAAGGGTTGGTCATATCGACGGTCATGAGAGAAGAGACATCGGATATGTCGAAGAATCCATAAGGTTTTTGAATTTTTTTTTTGAGTCAAAGACTTAGAAAATCTCACAAAGCCGAATCGTTAGGGCTATAAAACAAAAATGATTAACTTAAAACGCTATAATCATGAGATTTTATTCTATCAAACACTTTAATTCGACTGAATCATACTAAAGAAAAAACAATGAGTCTAGAAATCATATTACTTCGATTTCAACCAAATAAGACTAAACTACATCTACAACATTTTCAATGTTCTAAAACTCTAACATGCCAAATATTTAGCAGAGTCATTTCATAGATAAGTTACAAATAATGTTTTATTATTTGATTTTCTTTATTTTAATTTATACACACAACTTTAAAAATCATCACTAGATAATAAAGACAACATATATTATGCTATATAAAAAGAAATTTGTTGGTTTGTAATTCATTAACCATACACAACTACACAATTCGACCGAACCCAAACTGAACAACACAGCATCACAAGTTAACATAAACCATCAAAATAAGAATATTTTCCAAATTATAAAGAAAATATAAGTCATTTTGCTTAAAATTTGGGGAGAATCCAACAAAAACCTTAGGAACAAGAATCATATTAAATCACTAAGCAAATTCTATGCAAAAACACAATCTACTAATAATTCTTCTTTATTTTCAAGATTTTAAAAACTAAAATTTGAAAAGATTAGTTAGACATAATTCATACCATATATCAATCCTAAATTGTAGAGAAAAAGAGAGAGTGTGAGGTAGAGAAATAGGAAAAGTTGAAATTATGAGGGGGAAGAAATGTAACTTGTAACAGATTCGTGACTGGCCATCGCAAATCCATCGCAAATTCCAATTTATTTAATCAAACTCAATTCAACCATATGCAAGGACCAATGGTTTATTCACATGCTGATGCAACAACATTTACCTCAAGAAGAAACAACAGTAGACTAGTAGGGTCGAGGTTAATCTAGTGTGGCTGAAATTATTCAGCCAATTAATCCTAACTCATGAGTTTTTTTATCCAAGAATTTCGATATTCAATCCTATAATAGCCTAAAATTGGGAAGCAGAGAATATGGAAGAGTTATATTGCCTTGACAAAGATCGTTCGTCTTAAAGTAACTATTTATAGGGATATGTATTATCGTTAATAAATTGAATAATAGCATAGTACAAATAATTAAGGTATATTAAACAAATATTTGAAAGATATTCATAATAATAAAGATCGGGTGATAAAAATTAAAAAGCAGGTAAGGATTTGGGTGGTGTGCCGCTTTTGCTGCGTAGTTACTAGACCAAGAATCGAACCTGGCTACTCACATAACGAATACATTTTCTATTATTTATGGAATTTTGGATTACTGGGCAGGCCCGTTGTGGTCGAGAAATCATTGTGACAAAAAGGTAAGGATTCGGGTAGCTAAAATTGTTACCAAAACTCGTGATAAATCATTTTTTTAAATAATTCGCATACTAGAAATTTAAATATATATGTACATATTTCTTCTTATATTACATAAATTACACAACATTTCAAGAATCACTAGGAATATACATAACATGGCTATGATTTTTTTAAAGCTATTTCAGCGAAAATACGTGGTCTCACTTGTTGTAAGTAACTTCTATAAAGATGTTAAGAAAGAAAAACCTATAAAAATTTATAGTTTTTGCATCTATGTAAAATGTTTGATTTGGATTGGAGTTGCTCTTATACTAAGATGCATGAAATCAGAAGCGAAAGTGGTAGCATTTGGAATTGTGGAAGCGATCTTTTAAAAATAGGAAGCGTTCAGAATTGCGGAAGCGAATTCTTTTAAATAATTAAAAATAGGTACGTATTGGAAGTGCAAATATATATATATATATATATATATATATA
>OVAV01001241.1:0-12617 GCA_900406375.1 Iberis amara
ATTTAATACATAAAATTTTAATAGTGTTATTTAATTTATTTATATAAACTAAAAATAAAAAATCCAAAAATGATGTTTGGTCTAAAGACCCGTAATATTTTTAAGCCGATCGTGATTTTGGTTTGCATAGTTTTACACCATATTGTCAATATATACGATATTTGTCTACATTAGTGACTCAAAAAATGTAATCGTTAACATATGCATGCAGTTGTACATGCATGACACATATGATCCTGATCTAAATATTTTATTTTAGCAATAAAACCTAAAATTATCAATCATATTATTATACTTCTACATATCAAACTTTTAATATAATCTCTTACTAATTATTACGAATCATTCACCAACGGTGCGTTGGGCTAGTGGTTTCACCTCAGGAGTTGGTTCCATGAGGTCCCTAGTTCGATTCCCGGTGGGAGGGATGNTTAAAAAAAAAAAAAAAAAAAAAAAAAAAAATTATTACGAATCATATTTAGGAGTTTAAACTAAAACTATCATATAGTTAATAAACGAGATTATAGCCTGACAACAAAAATCTGCATTTTTTTTTGTTTTTGCAACTTTATTCTGAGACGGCTAATTGCATGCGTGTGTCTCCATTTTTCTCTCTCTCCTTAAGAACCAAAAAGCTCTCGAAAGCGTCGATTTGTTTTTTCTCCGAAACATTCTTCGTTTTCCACACAAGGCAGGTTCAAAAAAGTTTAAAAAAAACTTCTGTTTCTTCATTGTTAATCTCACCGAGAATCTCGTTTGCCTCGGTTATGGCTGTTTTACGAGGTAATTGTTCCGATTTTTCCATATTAGGTCTCGTCGGTTATTCCAAATTCTTTGTTCTCGCAAGTATTTTTCTTCTGTATCGTTGTTATTGCTTTATCTGGTTATTTGGGGGGAAAACTCCCATAAATTAGAAGAGATTCTTAGTTTCTAATCGTTCCAATTGTTGTTGATTTGATTCTCATTGTTGCTTTTTGTTATGCAGAGGAATTTGATGCAATCTGAATTTCCTAGCGCATACATTTGAGAACCATTTCTATATCCGTGTTTGATTTATGATCTTTTGAAGGTGGATATATATGTGTGGGTTGATGTCTGATTCTGCACATTTATGTTTTCTAAGAGCTTGTGGATGATACGTTTTTGGGTATTAAGAGGACAATGAATCTGAATTTTGGTGGATATCTAGTGTATTAAGAAGAAGAGTTTGTGGAAACGAAGAGAAAACACTTAGTTTCTCTGAGCATTTTTGATATAAGAGATTGTACATTAAAATTTTAGGATTTGAGACCATGAGAAATTAGGAATGGAGATTCCACCGAGAAGCTCGAGTAAGCAGACAGTTAGGGATATGTTTTTTGGGAATGCTGATTGTAGTAATGATTTGAATGAAAAGAAATTTTGCATTCAGACAGGGGAGGAATTTTCAGATGAGTTCTTGAGGGATTATAATGCTCAAAGGAGAGCACAAGTAGCTAGTAACAATGTTGAGAACGGTTATAATAACCGAGCAGTTTATGAGGATCTTAATCGAGTCCTTGGGATTCAGAGAGCTGATTCTGGCATGTCAGACTCGTACATGATGTATCAAACAGCGTCAACTGTTTTTTCACCGGAAAAATTGAAGCTTCTTTGCAGTTTTGGGGGTAGGATTTTACCACAGCCTGGTGATGGGAAGCTAAAATACATGGGAGGGGAGACTCGGATAATCTCCACTTATAAACATGTTGGTTTGAACGAGTTATTGCAAAAGACCAACACGATATGTAAACACCCTCATACAATCAAGTACCAATTACCAGGAGAAGATCTTGATTCACTAATCTCTGTTTGCTCAGATGAAGATCTGCTTCATATGATTGAAGAGTATCAGGAGGCTGAAGAGAAGGCTAAGTCCAAGAAAATAAGAGTGTTTCTTGTGTCTTTAAATGAGCCAGAGAATATAAACATAAACCAAAACAGGCAGCCTACAGGTATGGAGCATTATCAATACGTTTCAGCTCTTACTGGTTTTGTAGATTCAAGCTCCCTTGGGAAAACTCAGACAACCACACAATTTGGGAATGCTTCAGACTATATCCCTACTTTTCATCATAGAGACTCACCTAAACCTGTTAAGCGTATACCAGCAATTCAGATACCGAAGAACTCATTTGCTCAGCAATCTCCTCTGTCATCTCCATTTTCAGCTCACAAGAGGCCCAACACTGACATTCCTTACTATGTTAATACAAATGGGTTCTATGATCAACAGTTCCCTTACATGGTTAATCCAAATTCTCCACAGCAAAACCGTTTCTTGTTTGAGACTAAGGAAACGCAGAACCTTCCTGAAAAGAAGTTTCATCGGAGCCCAAGTGGAAATGTTTATTCTCCTCCTCATGCTGAGAAACAGACACTAAGGAAAAACGCTCTTTCTGACCCAAAGTTGCACGAGGAGAGCCAAAGCAACGAGGAGTTAGAATCAATCACTAAACCTCCACCGCAAATGGTGAGGGAGAAATCACCTTCTTTGGCTGTGTCATATTCTTCAGATAAATGGGAAGAGAGCGATTTCTCTTTCAACAATCCAGAGTATGGAAATAAGGAGATTCAGCTTAACCCAATAGTTCACAATTGGATGAACAGTGAGGATCCCAGCTCTTTTGATCTGACTCCAAAACAACATGGAGTTAGTGAAACTAGTAGCTCACACAGTCCAAATTACCAAAGAGTTGTCCAGGTTACACCAATCAGTTCACAAGACTCAGCAACCTCTATGTTTTCTTTATCACGCAACAATACTAACGAAAATCTTGCGGATTGTTCGATTATAGAAGACAATGTAGACTTTTTTGAATTGCCGGTTAAAAAACTGGGAAGTGGAGAAGTTGTCTTGTCGCAGACACAAGGGTTATCAGATGATCTTTGCAAAAATGGTCTGCTTGGTTCACCAAGTATAGTTGATGGTGTAGCGAATGTAACCATATCAGGTGTACTTTTAGCAGCTACGGTTGTTCCTCATGTACATAGTGAGTCAGATAATAGCTATACAACAGAAGGAGATAATACAACTATTGGTTATAAATCCGGAACGGAGGTAATTTCCTATAGTTTTGGGGTTAATTCTTGTTTACTTTTCTTGTAATGCTTATCTTTTATTATGTAGGAAAAGTATGAAAAAGGCAAAAACACTGATGAATCAATTGGAGAGGCTGTTGACACTGAAGCTGGAACTTATAACGTACAGGTAAAGAAGAACCTTTTTCAGATTCTTGATTTTAAGTGTTGTTTGTAGTTGAGCTTGTTTCTGTGCTGCTGGTAGATTATAAAGAATACGGATCTAGAGGACTTGCATGAGCTTGGATCTGGGACATATGGAACTGTTTATTATGGGAAGTGGAGAGGAACAGATGTTGCTATAAAGAGGATAAAGAACAGTTGTTTCTCTGGTAGATCGTCCGAAAAAGATCGACAGGTTTGAACTTAACTTGCTCAACATTTATATCCTTAGTCTCATCAAGAAGCTTCACATTACGATGAACAAAATGTTATTGTACAGACTAAAGATTTCTGGAGAGAAGCCCGGATTTTGGCGGATATTCACCATCCAAATGTGGTTGCCTTTTATGGGGTAGTACCAAAAGGACCTGGTGAAACTATGGCAACTGTGACTGAGTTTATGGTGAATGGATCTTTGAGACATGTCTTGCAGAGAAAACACAGGTACAGCTAGCTACACAGAAACTCCATTTTCCTTCTTTTTGGAGAGTTACTGATAAAAAGTTATTATTCACATAGGTCGCTTGATATGCGTAAGAAGCTAATGATAACTTTAGATGCTGCATTTGGCATGGAGTATTTACATTTGAAGAACATTGTTCATTTCGATTTAAAATGCGATAACTTGCTTGTTAACTTGAGAGATCCACAAAGACCGATATGTAAGGTTGGTGATTTCGGATTGTCAAGAATAAAACGTAACACGCTTGTCTCTGGTGGAGTTAGAGGAACTCTTCCATGGATGGCACCTGAGCTATTAAATGGAAGCAGCAACCGCGTCTCTGAGAAGGTACGTACCAGAATCAATCAGTGAACGTAAAGAACATTAGAGAGAGAGAGAGAGATTCAATCTTCAAATATTTTGTAGGTTGATGTTTTCTCATTCGGTATTACGATGTGGGAGATTTTAACAGGAGAAGAACCTTATGCGGATATGCATTGTGGAACCATAATTGGTATGTATTTTACTCTTAATTTAATTATAGTTCTGCAGAAGTATATATTTATTCTATTTCTCTTTGATGTTTTGATGGTTGTGTTGATAAATAAAAGGTGGGATTGTGAATAATACATTGAGACCTCCGGTGCCGGAAAAATGTGATAGTGACTGGAGAAATTTGATGGAGAAATGTTGGTCGTTTGATCCGTCGATAAGGCCATCGTTCACGGAAATTATTGATCGGCTCCGGTCAATGTCAGCTGCCTTGCAACCCAAGCGAAAAACCTAAACCGTAAGAAACAAGATAAAATCATAAACAGGTGGATTTTGTAAATTAGTAAGTACGTATGTTTATTTATTTATTTATTTTGTAAATTAATGTATGAATACACGTTGCGTTAAACAGTTGGTTAAATTTTTGTATCAATTAATACAATAAAGGTTGTGTGTCTCTGAAGTCTAAAAAGTAAAAATAGAAGGATAAAAGTGAGGATGTACAGGGCTGTTTTATATCTAATATCAAGTTTAAGGTGTGAAATGAAGTTTAGCATAAAGAGTTGGGGTAATCGTATAAAATTTAAGAAGATGAAATGAAATTCGGCACACACATCAAAGCCCAAAAATGGGTAGGGGCATAGGTAACGCCTAATCTTATCTTCTTGTCTCACTATCAGCTTATCATATATAATCTTTAGTTTTGACATAACAATAACCAATCCAATTTTTGTCACCATGAAGGTCATAAAATCCACACAGTAATATTTTCAGGTCACTAATAGACTAATGTCAAGTGTTTGATTTCATTTTCTAAGAAAATTTGGTTACAGTTTGATTTGATATTTTTAGCATACGAAATGAAATTTTATTTATAAAAAATAAAGTTTCAATTCTATTATTTATCCGGATAAAGCGGTAAGAAACTTTCCTTATAAATGACCAAAACTAAGAAGGAGAAACGAGAAGTATAGTTTCGTGTAGAACAAATCCTCTCTGAGAAAACAAGTCGAATTATGGATAAAGCGATCGAGAGACAAAGAGTCCTTCTTGAACATCTCCGACCTTCTTCTTCTTCCTCCCACAATTTTGAGGCTTCTCTCTCTGTAAGCTCTTTCTCGATCTATCGCGATCTATAGTTTTTTTTCGTCCGGAGATTTCGGATCGTTGTTGATCTGGATCCTTTTGTGTGGAATTTCGAGTTTCGTTTTGATACTGAGTTATAATTTGATACGATGCATGCTTTGAAGCTGGAAAAATAATTGTTCAGCTCGATTGAGATCGAATTTGATATTCGATTTTTTTTTTTTTTTTTTTTTTTNTTTCTGTTGTTCACTGGATTGATAGAGATATATTGTTTTCGGTGTTTGGTTCTTGTTCGATTAGGTTTAATTTTCACTGTTCTGTTCAAAACTGTGCAAATTCTAATGATGTGTTTCTCTCCAACTTACCAGGCGTCTGCTTGCTTGGCTGGGGATAGTGCTGCATATCAGAGGACTTCTCTATATGGGGATGATGTAGTGATTGTAGCGTAAGTTCTTCTCTTATGCTTTTGATATTTGTTTTTCAAGAACTTATGATGATTTCTTGTCTCTTTCCAAGATTGTTGTGAGAAACTCACGCTTTTGATCCATCTCAGAGCACATAGGACTGCACTCTGCAAGTCCAAACGTGGAAGCTTCAAGGATACATATCCTGATGATTTGCTTGCACCTGTTTTGAGGGTCTGTCACTCTTATCTCTTATATTTTGTTGTTTTTTCTTACCTTCATACTTTTATTTATATATTTATTTGCTTTGCACAGGCATTGATAGAGAAGACTAACCTAAACCCAAGTGAAGTTGGAGACATTGTAGTGGGTACTGTTTTGGCACCGGGATCTCAGAGAGCCAGCGAATGCAGGATGTCTGCATTCTATGCTGGTTTCCCTGGTATGTTTCTCCTATGACGGTGTGAAAAATCTTTGTCTCTGTTTGATGTATGCTAATGCTTTTATGTCCTTTGACAGAAACCGTGGCTGTCAGAACCGTGAATAGACAGTGCTCATCAGGCCTTCAGGCTGTTGCTGACGTAGCTGCTGCCATAAAAGCAGGATTTTATGACATTGGTAAGAGAATACCCGTCTTCAGTTGCATTGATGTCTTTGTGTTCATGAAAAACAGAGCTGATGATAAGTGTTGGATGTAGGTATTGGTGCGGGATTGGAGTCCATGACTACAAATCCAATGGCATGGGAAGGGTCAGTTAACCCAGCGGTACTGTCTCGTAGTTCTCTCTTATCTGAAATTTTTGCTGTCTCTGTTAAGTTTATAGCAAACCATGAAACGTATTATGTTATTGCAGGTGAAGAAGTTTGAACAAGCACAGAGTTGTCTTCTTCCTATGGGTGTTACTTCAGAAAATGTAGCACAACGCTTTGGTGTCACAAGGCAGGAGCAAGATCAAGCTGCTGTAAGGAAACTGAACTTTCTCAGTATTGTTGTACTTTAGATTACTGATAACTTTGGTCTCTCAATTCTAAGCTATTGAGTCGTATTGTTAGGTTGACTCGCACAGAAAGGCAGCTGCTGCTACTGCTGCTGGTAAATTCAAGGATGAGATAATTCCTGTTAAAACCAAGGTATTATGCAGATCCTTTAATAATATATGTAACATTTAGAACCTTTTCCTGGTTGGTTAGTTGTTGAACCTTATTCATGTTCTTATGATAAGTCATTAAATTGTGTTTCATTTTTCAGCTTGTTGACCCGAAGACGGGTGATGAGAAACCCATTACAGTTTCTGTTGATGATGGGATCCGACCAAGCACAACACTTGCTACTCTTGGGAAGCTGAAACCAGTGTTTAAGAAGGATGGGACAACAACTGCTGGTACTTTTCCCAAATCAAATAAGTCATTGCAGAGAACACAGTTCTTTCATCATAATTTTGAATCCATTGCTTCTACTGTTCTGTCTCAAACAGGAAATTCCAGCCAAGTGAGTGATGGTGCAGGAGCAGTTCTCCTAATGAAGAGAAGTGTTGCAATGCAAAAAGGACTTCCTGTTCTTGGTGTATTCAGGTAGTTGATCATTCCTGACAAAGCTATAAGGGTAGAAGTCTCAAAACCTAAAACTGTAGATACCCCCTTGTAATGTCCATTTAGGCAGATATTGTTCTTTCTGTATTTCCTGGCATTTGTTGCTTTCCGTAAGTGGCATACTATCGGACATCTTGCAGGACATTTGCCGCTGTTGGTGTAGACCCAGCAATCATGGGTATCGGTCCAGCAGTTGCTATTCCTGCCGCAGTTAAGGCAGCTGGTTTAGAACTCGACGACATCGACTTGTTTGAGATCAACGAGGTAAATAGCAAACTCTTTCATGACCTTCTTAACACATGATCCCTTCTCGCACATTCTGATGTTATCCTTGTATGTTCAGGCATTTGCATCTCAGTTTCTTTATTGCCGTAACAAATTGGGAATTGACCCAGAGAAAGTCAATGTCAATGGAGGCGCGATGGCTATAGGACATCCTTTGGGAGCTACAGGTATATCTGATAAGAACAGAGCTGTAAAACTTCTATTCTCATTCCAGTTTCACCAAACTAAAGAGAGACTTGATTAATGAGAGATTTAAATCTCTGTTTCAAATGTTCTTATCAAGCTCTGTTGTTATAAACTTACACAGGAGCGCGTTGTGTTGCTACATTGTTGCACGAGATGAAACGACGTGGAAAAGACTGTCGTTTTGGGGTAGTGTCAATGTGTATTGGTATGTTGTCTCTCACTCTCTCACTCGCTCACTCGCTCACATAGTGAATTTGGTGTTTGATTATGTTTTGTTAATTGGGATTTATGATGGCAGGGACGGGGATGGGTGCAGCGGCAGTGTTCGAGAGAGGAGATGGAGTTGATGAGCTACGCAACGCAAGGAAAGTCGAAGCTCATGGCCTTTTGTCCAAGGACGCTCGCTAGAGAGATACATCTCTATCTCACTACCTCTCTTCTTCAGTTTCTTATAGTTTTTGAATAAAGCAGAACCAACGTTTGCCTGAGTCTTGGCCTCTCTTATTCTTGGCCTGGTCATATGTTTAGTGTTACATTTTTTTATGTGAAGGGGGATATAATAATCTTTAAATCATGATATGTATTGACAATATTGTTCTTCTCGAATTCTAGTTGTTGCTTCTGGAAATTATAGAATTTTCATCTACCGTGAACTCTTAGATTATTATTTATACCGGTGACTAGAAACATTTCAAAGTCCTCATAATATTTTAGGACAAAAATAACGACATAATAATTTATTAAACGCAATGATACTTATATTATATGGATTTTCAACTGATTGAATAAACAATTTGAAAGAGATTGTAGATAGTTTATCTCACGTCTCGGAACAACCGTCTTTATCCATTATTCAAAGTTTAAAAGTTCAAAGTAGCTTACCCAAATTCAAATTTCGCTAATAAAATACGTTGAAACTATCAAAATACGGGCAGTCCCATTTTACCAACAACACCAACTTTTAAGAAGGCCACAAGTTGATATATTTGCTATCCAGTCCTTCAATTCAAAGACTTTTTGATTAGCACAAGCTGGTTATATTTTTTTGTATTTACTTTTTTAGTCCTTCAATTTAATAGTCTGATTTTGATTATTCTTGTTAAGTTACGTTTAGAATCGTTCCGTGCTCTTTATTTTCACCGTCTTTCTTTTCTCTCTCCCACAGTCGTAGTTTCTCAACGCGTTTCAGCGTTAGTCTTCTAGATCTCTAGCTTCTTCCTCGCCCTTATAACTCTTTGATCGGTCGGTGAATCCATCGGATTGCGTCGTTTTTTTCGGGAGAAATATGGCGCAACAATCGTTGATCTACAGTTTCGTTGCTCGTGGTACGGTGATCCTCGTTGAGTTCACCGATTTCAAAGGCAATTTCACATCCGTTGCTGCACAGTGCCTCCAAAAGCTTCCTGCCTCCAACAACAAGTTTACCTACAACTGTGATGGCCATACGTTCAATTACCTCGTCGAAAATGGATTCAGTAAGTCAAATATTCTCCGATCCGTACTTTCGATTTCAATAGTTTTTTTTCGATTCCTACTTTTGATTTAACTACGATTTATTAATCGTTTGGACCTAATTGATCATTTGGATATCCCTACGACTTACCTGGTAGATCTACTCCATGATGTGTTTGGCGGATCTAGTGTCGAATACTTGTTCTGGATCTATGATTCTACGCTCTTTACTGGTTGCCTGATTTTCTTTGCTTATTTGCTCGTGGTCTCCGAATTGATCCCATGGTTTTTGACTGTGAGAAATTTTGAGGGTTTAACGTTTGAGCAATTGCGGTGGTGACTTGGTGTATTCCTTATGTAGCTTTGTTTGAAAAAATACCTGATTCGGTTTCGGTCGTTGTTGTTGATGAATGTACTGATCATCTGGAAAAAGGATATTTTCTGCTTCATCTTAAAATATGGTCTTAAAGTGACCCATCTTTTGTTCTCGTTGTGCAGCCTACTGTGTTGTTGCAGTTGATTCTGCTGGGAGGCAGATTCCTATGGCCTTCTTGGAACGAGTTAAGGAGGATTTTAATAAAAGATATGGTGGTGGAAAGGCTGCAACTGCTCAAGCAAGCAGCTTGAATAAAGAATTTGGGTAATTCTTTGAATGTAATTGATTGAAATTGGAAATTTTGTCTTATGAATGGGCATAGTCATTGAATCTGTTTTCGCTTCTCTAAAGGTCAAAACTGAAGGAGCACATGCAGTATTGCATGGATCATCCTGATGAGATTAGCAAGCTTGCTAAGGTGAAAGCTCAAGTTTCTGAAGTTAAAGGAGTAATGATGGAAAACATTGAGAAGGTTTGATTCTTCTGACCCCTTTTTTGACATATAATTTTATGTTCTAACATATTTCCAATAGAATCAGCTAGAATAACTTCATCTACCTAGATTTTTTGGTTCCTAAAGTATTAGCTTTAGAGGGGAATGTCCAAATCTTCATTGCATAGACATTTTCTGCTGTTGAAAAGTTAATAAACTCAATTATTTGTAGGTTCTTGACCGGGGTGAGAAAATTGAACTTTTGGTGGACAAAACCGAAAACCTTCGCTCACAGGTTAGTTCTCTTAAGTGAATTGTTCAAAGTCATAAACACAGTCATGTTTGAACCGCAGCTTTCCTACTGTTTTCTTTCTCGAGTTTCAAACTTTAAATTGAACATAAAACTTTCACAGGCGCAAGATTTCAGAACACAAGGAACTCAAATGAGAAGAAAGATGTGGTTTCAGAACATGAAGATTAAGCTCATAGTCCTCGGTATCATCATTGCCTTGATTCTCGTCATCATCCTCTCGGTTTGTGGGGGATTCAACTGTGGTAAATGAGTCTGAAACATTTCTTTCCGGGGTTATCCGCAGGCAAGATCTCCAAGAACATCCTGATTCTGTTCGTTTTGTTTCTTTTTTTTTTGGTGGTTTTTGAATTTTCATGCTATGTTTTTCCTGCTTAGATTTGTACTTGGTTTTGTATAGGCCATATATATTATTCATATATGTATGAATGTTCGACAATTTGCAACACTGCACTTTTGGTACTGACATTGATTCTTGCGAGCTATTATTTGGATACTTTGTTATTGACAATTACTAATTGCTTTGGTCTGTTAAAGAGGTCGTGGTTACAATCTGTAGTGATGATGATATGGTATGTGGTTAGGTCTATGTATAACCTGGTTTGGTCTGACCTGTTAAGCAGAGTCTCCGGTTACCTCCTTAAAAGTAAAAACCACTTGTGCTTTTGTCATATGAAACTTTTATCCACTCTACATCCAAATAGCTGTGCATGTAAAGATATAGAGAGAGGGGCAGAGCATGAAGGAAGGGGGATTTTCAGAGCTGTAAGATTTCAATTTAAGTTTTTCTTATAATAGGAAAAGATCTATCAACCGTTGAAATTCTCTAGTCTGTAATATTTCAAAACAGAAACAATAACACTGGTTTTTCTTATCTTCCTTAACCTTTCTTACACATATCCCCTGTTTTAAAACTTTTTCTAATTTACTAAATCAGGTTTGTCAAAAAGAAATGGGTTTAGTTTCTACCTGAAGAAACCGAATGACCCAAAACAATTCCATAAAACTATTATGTAATGGCATCAAGTCCAACCAAGAAGACCTTAAATTCACAATCTTCATCTTTAAGCCGGCCTCCACAGGCCGTTAAGTTTGGTCGCCGGACGTCCAGTGGCCGAGTTGTTAGCCNAGCCGTTAAGTTTGGTCGTCGGACGTCCAGTGGCCGAGTTGTTAGCCTCTCCCGCGACGACGAAATGGACGTCTCTACCGATTATTCCGGCCCAAATGATTATATAAACTACACTGTCCTCATGCCTCCTACACCGGACAACCAACCTGCTGGCTCCTCCGGCTCCACCTCAGAGTCAAATCCTGATGCAAACCGCGGCGGAGGAGGGGGAGGGGATGGTCCTAAGATGGGGAATAAACTGGAGAGGAGATTATCTGTGATGAAATCAAACAATAAATCAATGTTGTTGAGGAGCCAAACAGGTGATTTTGATCATAACAGGTGGTTGTTTGAATCAAAAGGAAAATATGGAATTGGAAACGCGTTTTGGTCAGAAGATGAAGATACATATGATGGTGGCGTTAGCAAGTCTGATTTTTTAGATAAACCATGGAAGCCTCTCACCAGAAAAGTTAAAGTCCCAGCCAAAGTTCTTAGTCCCTACAGGTTACTAATCTTGTTTCGTCTTGTGATACTCTTCTTCTTCCTATGGTGGCGTGTTACAAATCCTAATGAGGATGCAATGTGGCTATGGGGATTATCAATAGTGTGTGAGATTTGGTTCGCTTTCTCTTGGATTCTTGATATTCTTCCAAAGCTAAACCCTATAAACAGAGCAACTGATCTTGTTGCCTTGCATGACAAGTTTGAACAACCTTCTCCTTCAAATCCCACTGGTCGCTCTGATCTTCCCGGTGTTGATGTTTTCGTTTCCACGGCTGATCCCGAAAAAGAACCGCCTTTAGTCACTGCAAATACTCTCCTTTCAATCCTCGCTGTTGATTATCCAATCGAGAAGCTTTCAGCTTACATTTCAGATGATGGTGGTGCAATTCTCACCTTTGAAGCTATGGCTGAAGCTGTTCGCTTTGCTGAGGTTTCATTCTCTATCTCTTTCCCCTGTCTCAGCTAGTCTCATTGATGATGTTTTTGAACTCTGTTTTTGTTGGCAGTATTGGGTGCCATTCTGTAGAAAACATGATATAGAGCCAAGGAACCCGGATAGTTACTTCAGCTTGAAAACTGATCCGACAAAGAACAAGAAAAGACAGGACTTTGTCAAAGATCGTCGTTGGATCAAACGTGAGTATGATGAATTCAAAGTTAGGATCAATGGTCTTCCAGAACAAAT
>OVAV01001242.1:1665-13232 GCA_900406375.1 Iberis amara
CATTCCTCAACAGAAGTGTTACAGTATGTGCATTCAGATTTGTGGGGAGCTCCAAGCATTACACCTAGTCTATCTGGAATGCAATATTTCATTTCATTCATAGATGACTTCTCAAGAAAAGTCTGGATTTATTTCCTAAGGACTAAAGATGAAGCCTNGATAATGGGCTGGAATATTGTAACAACAGATTTGAGACGTTTTGTAGAGAATTAGAAATCACACGACATAGAACTTGCACCTATACTCCACAGCAGAATGGGGTATCAAAAAGAATGAACAGAACACTTATGAACAAGGTTAGATGTATGCTGACAGAAATTGGTTTTGAAGAGAAGTTTTGGGTAGAGGCTGCTTCAACAGCAGTCTACCTAATTAACAGATCCCCTAGTTCAGCTATTGGTTTCAGGTTATCCGAAGAATTGTGGTCAGGAACAAAGCCAAAGTTAAATCATCTAAGAAGATTCGGGTGTGCTGCATTTGTTCACGTGGTTCAGTCTAAAACTATTCCAAGAGCAGTTAAAGGTTATTTTATGGGATATCCTCAAGGTACTAAAGGTTTCAAAATTTGGGTTCGAGAACAGAATCAGTGTGTTGTCAGCAGAAATATGATTTTTCACGAAGAAGAGGTCTACAAGGATAAGTCAGAGTTGGCAGCAGGTTCAGAAAGAGTAGAAGCTGAAGATCAGAATGTGACCAAGAAAAAGAAAGTTACTTTTGATTCAGTTCTAATAAAGGGACCATTTATGGNGTTCTGTTTCAGGTGGAGTTATTTCAGGTTCAGGAACAGTTGAAAATCATAATTATCAGTTTGAATCAGATTCATAATTAAAACAGGAAAAAGAAACAGTGTAGCAACAGGAAGACCTAGATAACTACATGCTTGCAAGAGACATGGTTAGAAGAGAAAGAAAGGCTCCTTCAAGATTTGATGATTTTGATATTGTGGCCTATGCTTTATCCGCATCAGAAGATGTAGAAATTGATGAACCATGCTCTTATGCAGAAGCTATGAGGAGTGAAAGCAATAATAATGAGTGGAAGATAGCATGTGTGGAAGAAATGGATTCATTAAAAAGGAATCAGACGTGGCAGATTGTAGACAGACCAAGCAAGAAGAGAGTTATAGGATGGAGATGTGTATTCAAGAGAAAGCCAGGAATTCCAGGCATAGAACAACCTAGGTTCAAAGCTAGATTGGTGGCTAAAGGGCTCTCTCAAGTCAAGGGAATAGATTATACAGAGGTATTTACCCATGTAGTGAAACATGTATCCATACGGATAATGTTGTCACTAGTAGCCAATCAAGATTTAGATCTTGACCAATTGGATGTGAAGACTGCATTCCTAAATGGGACTCTAGATGAGGTCATCTACATGGAACAGCCAGAAGGTTTTAGAGTGAAAGAACAAACAGATAAAGTTTGCCTACTCAAAAGATCACTTTATGGCCTAAAGCAATCACGTAGGCAATGGAATAAAAGATTTGATTGTTTTATGAACGAACAGAAGTTAAGGCAGAGTCAGTATGATCCATGCGTGTATATCAAAGGTTCGGAAATTCATGATGTGATCTATTTACTGATATATGTTGATGATATGTTAGTGGCATCTAAAGATTCAGCTGGTATCCAGAAGCTAAAGGCACGTCTGATGAAAGAGTGTGAAATGAAAGACCTAGGAGCTGCTACAAAAATTTTGGGTATGGACATTATCATAGATAGAAAGAAGGGAGTATTAAAACTTTCACAAGGAAAATATTTGGAAAAAGTTTTAAAAGTTTTCAACATGTTTGATTGTAAACCAGTGGTTACTCCACTTGGCTCACAGTTCAAACTTAAAAGTCTGAGTGAAGCAGACTTGGAAATTGAGTCAAGGTTAATGTCAGAGGTTCCTTACGCAAGCGCAGTGGAAAGCCTTATGTATGCAATGGTTGGTTCACGACCAGACCTTGCACACTCAGTTGGTGTGGTTAGCAGGTTTATGAGTAAACCTAGTCGTGAGCATTTGAAGGCAGTTAAGTGGATTTTAAGGTATCTTAAAGGTACAATTGATCTCAGTTTGACATTTACTAAGGATTCAGAGTTCAAAGTTGAGGGGTTCAGTGATTCAGATTATGCTACAGATTTGGACAGAAGAAGATCAATTACAGGTTATGTTTTTCAAGTTGGAGGCAATACAGTTAACTGGAGATCAGGTCTCCAGCAGGTTGTTGCTCTCTCAACTACAGAGGCTGAATATATGGCTTTGGGCAATTCAGTTAAAGAAGCAATTTGGTTGAAAGGTATGGTTGAAGACTTGGGTTTTATTCAAAGCAAGATTAAAGTTCATTGCGATTCACATAGTGCAATTTACTTAGCTGAAAACGGAGGTTTTCACGAAAGGACAAAACATATAGCAGTTAAGCGGCATTTTATCAGGGATGAAATCATAGATGGAGTTATTGAGGTGGTCAAGATTCATACAAGTTAGAACCCAGTAGATCTATTAACTAAGAACTTACCTGGAAAGCACTTTGAGAACGGGCTACTTACCTTGAAGGTGGTTGATTGAGGTTCGACTCCGTCTGCTTGGTGATTCTTCTCGATTCCTCACCTCGCAGACAAAGAAAGAGCAGTTGAGGTCAGTTTCAGATTTCAACAGAGTTATCAGAATCGTAAACATGCAGATTATTCAACGGTTTAAAGTTTCAAGTTCATATCAGTAAGTTTAAAGTCACATGCAGAAGCTAAAAGGTGTTACCTTTGTAGTTTGTTGTGGTTCTTCAATCTCATTCTTAGTAGATCTGGTTTTCTCCTTGATGGTATCTTCAGTTAATCTTCTGGGTATTTCAGAAAAGACTTCAGAAGGATCGTTTCTCGACATGCATGCAAAAGAAAAGTGTTAGTATGAGTTTATTGTCAGAACATGAGAAGTCAGAATCATTTCGGGTCAGAGTTTACCTTAGATTTTTTTCTGCTGATCTTTGAGAATCCAGAGGTTACTATCACTTTTACCTGCAAAGAAATGTGGTTTGACAGAACAGAAGAAGAAAAGCCAGTAAAGGAAAAGTTTCAAAAAGTTATAAGGAAGACAAAGAGGTTTTAGAAGCTTACCAGTTTTTTTGAGGTTCTTGAAGCAAGCGATGGTTCAGAGGTTGTCAGTCATCGTGTTATGTTGTTTGATCGGAGAAAAGTTTTGGTTCAGGCGAGTGGTCGCTGGAGAAGCGATTGAAGAGACTGTTTAGGGTTTCACCGTTGAGAGAAGATGAAGTGTTAGTCGGCGCTTAGGGTTCGTAAAGTGAGCTGAGGTGGAGAAATGTGGAATATATAGCTCGGGCTTTAGTGAACTGGGCTTTAATGAAGTTGGGCCAAGACCTGGCAAAGTGAAACAAGAGTTAGTGGGCTCAAAATCTTTTCTAAAGCGCAACCCAATAAGAGTTTGTTATATACCATAAGTTGTTATGATGTTTTGATTATCAATCATCTTCTTCATTGGGAATCAGAGAGAGAGAGAGAGTTCAGAATCGCCATTGTTGAAGCTGGAGTTTGAGGTGGTTCTTCTTTGAGCTTCTGAGACAGTTGGTATTCAGGTTATTCAGGAGCTTTCAATTCTAGCATTCTTGTGTTGATCCGATTTTCCTAGGATTCAAAACACATAGATATTAGTTTGCTAGATAGATCATTATCGCTCTTTCTCTGTACAAAATTAGAACAAGTTTATAGTGAAATCTTGAAGAGGATAGTCTCTTCCCCAGATGTACCGAAAGGGAACTGGGTTACCAAATTCTCTTGTGTCATTTACGCTAATTTTGAGTTTTTTAAGTCGCAAGTTAAGTAACAAGTACTAACAAATAGCTTAGGAGTAAACGGCAGAAACTTGAATCTGATCTTCAGGGTAGTAATAAAAGGCTAGCAGAACTTATTGATCAGTGTGATGCTCTAAAGAAGGGAAGGGAAGGGAAGGGAAGAATCAGTAAGTATTGTAGAATAGATGCTTGAAGTTAGTTACTTGCTCTTTTCATCATATTGTTCTTGGTGCAGGAGGAACGAACAGAAGCCTTGACGCAACTTAAAGATATTAGAAAGAAACACAAAGAGCTAAAGGTCAGATTACATTTTGCATAGAGATATTTAGTAAGTCAGTAACATTTTCTTCTTATTATACAGAATGAGATGGTACAATTTGCTGAGACAATTGTTCCAGCTACATGCAATGAGTTAAGTTCTGCATAATGTGTACCAATGGCATAAAAAAAGAACAAATCTTCTCCTTTTATTAGCTTTATCATTGTGTTACATTGCTTCAATTACAGGAAATGCAATTGAAGTTGCTCACCAATCAGCTAACAGATGGACAGGTTTTCCATTCCTAAAACTTAGACATAAGTTTTCAATTTGAGCCTAAATCGTTTTTCCTATTAAAAAAAAACTCAGATAACATCTTCACATTACGATGCTTCTGTGTTGAAGATGATGCTGTATTAGTATTGTTATTGTGGTTGTAGCTTTTGTAACGGTCTATCTGTTCAAGTGATTGCAACATATATTGTTTACTAATTAGTAGTTGGTTGTGCGTCTTTTATGCTAAACTTGTGATTAAAGAACATGGTATGAATGTCTATGTTATGTTTTCTTTCGTTAACGTGTAAATTATAACAAATCTGCAATTTCAGTAAAAAATTGCAATATAAAAACAAATCTGCAATACTAGCGTAGGACGTATTCTCACGTCCCACGACGGTCTCTAAATAGATTGCCTTAGGACGTATTTTTGTATGTCCCTCTTCCCAGTGCCGTGCCAAGACGTATAGAGGCTTAGGGCAAAATTATAAAACGTGGTCTTTCGAATAAAACCAATAAAACTTATGTAATAATTATATCGTTTCAAAACATCCATAATATTAATAATATTGATGATAAAAGAGAACATAACACTAATAATAAAAAGAGAAAAATATTTAATAGTACATTTTACTTTTGTAATTCGCTAAAATGATATTTTGTAAAAGGCTTTGCAAGTACTATATTTCATTTCGTAAATGATGAATTATTCGTGAAATATGAATTGTTCGTGTGAATAAACAAATATATATATATATATTCCAACAAATATATTTATTATTCCAAAAAATATTTATTTCCCAAATTAAAAATAAAAGTACCCAATTTCTAAAAATACCTTGGTAAAAACTAAGAATATAGATATTCTGGAGTAAAATATTTGTTAAGATTATAAGAGAGTTGAATTAAATGTCTAGTTGAATTAAATTCACAATATATATGATGAAAATTAGAGAAAACTAAAATTTAAATATATATATATATATCTATATATATATATATATTGAAATAGGTGATGAAGATAAACAACGGTTGAATAATTAATCAATGATCTTGAAAAAGAGAAGAAAACAAAACCATGTACAAATTTTTTGGAAAAAAATTAAAATATTAGAAAGTGGAACTTTTTTTAGGAATTTATATTTAGATTAAAATATTTTATAGTATATTTTTATATTCAATATAGATCGGTTAAGATACTAATTGATATTTGATGTCTAATAATAGTAATAAAATTTACTCAATCAAAATATTGACCTTGGCATATTAATTCTATTTACTTTTTAGGTTTATGATCAATTAAAGAAGATGTGGCCTAAATTTTTCAAAAAAAAAATATACATATATTGGTGGCCTTGGGCAATTGCTCTTTTTGTTTGTGTATAGGCACGGCTCTGCCTCTTCCCTACTATTGTCCTATTGTCCGCGTTCAACTCCTGCCTTTCATAGGCCCTAGGACAATCCTGGGTGGAATAGTCAAATAGAGATTCGACAACTACAACCACCTCATCCAATGTATGAAATCTCCGTCTTCGTAACTCTTGTTTGGCCCTTGGTTGAAGTCCGTCCACAAAAGAGAACACCAAGTCCTCATTCGTCATACTCAAAAATTGCAAAACTAAAGTTGTGAACTCATTCACGTAGTTTTGGATCGTACCTTGATGTCAAAGTTCCCTTAGCTTTTTCCAAACTTGGTACACCATGTTCTTGGGGTAGACTACTTCTTCAACATGGAGTAGCATTAACGCGTCCCATATTTCGATCTGGGCTGTTCTCTCCTTAGTTTTTAGCAGGGCCGGCCCTGAGTATAGGCCAATGAAACATTGGTCTATAGCCCCCATATTTTATAAGTTCATCTTCATATAATATAGATCCCAAAATTTAAAATTCTATATATATAAGTATGTTTTAACGACTCTAGGAACTAGATCCTAGCCGAAATTCCCTTAGTGCCAGTGGCATCATTGGTTTATGTTTCGTTCCAAATTCTCGATTTACGCTGGTTGATAAATGTTTCGTTTATGTTTTCTAGCATATACATATTTTCGTATATTAGTTTGTTTCACTTATTTTGGTTTTGAAAAATTTGGGTTCAGTCTACTTTCTGTTTTCTTGAATACAGATTACATGCCAAATTGCCAATCTAATTTTATTATTAAAACACAGTAAGAAAAATGATATTAAAAATATTTACGTTCAAGCAAAACCTGAAAATCAGAGAAAACAATGAATGCACTTTTGATATAGTTAGTTAAAAGTTTCATCGCGGTCCAGAGAGCTCAATAGCTTCAACTATAAACGAATTCTCTCCATGACCATTACTGTAATTCCTTGAAACACTTGGACCTCTAGCTTCATATCCACTTTGTGTCTGTTCATAACCTGACTGTTCTACTAAACCTTCTAGAACCTTCAAGACTTCAGACATTCTCGGTCTCAGGTTCGGATGTGGCTGTGTACAAAGCAGAGCCAATTCCACTACTTCTTCCAACACCAAATCATCAAACTCTCCTTTCAAATCTCTGTCCACCATCTCTGCAAACCTTTTCTCTGCTTTCAATGTCCTTACCTGATCCAAAAAATCAAAAACTTTGCTTTAGTACCAGAGACCTAATGGGTCTGTCTTAAGTCCAATAAAGCTTCTTCCTTTATGCAATTCAAAGAATGTAAGAGAAAGATTCAATCTTTTGACTTACCCAGCTCAAAATCATTCCTTTTCGAATTTGACCATTGCCTTGATCAATCATCTTATGACCCGTTATGAGTTCAAGAATTAGTATCCCAAATCCGAAAACATCGGTTTTCTCTGAGGATTGTCCAGTGGAAAGGTACTCTGGGGCAATGTGTCCAATGGTTCCTCGGACTGCAGTTGTTACATGTGAATCTCTCTGGTCTAAAAGCTTCGCGAGACCAAAATCGCCAACAATTGCTTCAAAGCTCTCATCAAGTAGAATATTTGCAGCTTTGACATCTCTGTGAATAATCTTTGGATTGCATTGCTCATGCAAGTAAACAAGTCCTCGAGCTGCGCCCAGCGCAATGCATATCCTTCGATTCCAATCTAAAGACGGCTTTTCTCCATAACAGTCTGAATAAATCCATAAAAGTATAATCATATTCAGAGAACTTTTATAAATGAGAAACATTTAAAGAGAAAACCTCTCAGGCGATCAGCGACGCTTCCATTTGGCATATATGGATACACAAGCATTCTCTCTTCTGGGGTCATACAGAAGCCAAAGAGTCTTAATAGGTTGCGATGAACAGCCAAGCCAATCATCTCGACTTCGGTTTGAAACTGAACTTCTCCTGTATAATTAGGATCTTTCAGTCTTTTAACTGCCACAACAGTTCCATTTGGGAGATAACCTTTATAAACCATCCCAAACCCTCCTTGTCCCAGAATGTTCTTTGGACTAAAATTGCTTGTTGCGGTTTGTATTTCACGGAAACTGAACCTTTTCAGATGTCCGATCTCAAATTCGTAGTCCTGCTGGACTAAGAAACCCATCAAAATGTAGCAGATTTTAGCAAAGTCTTTGATAATTACTGTAATTGACTTAAAAAAGGTTTTGACTTGTGAGAGAGTGAGATGTGTATACCATATGATCTTGAGAGACGTGATCGATGCCATAGCACCCAGAAGAAGAGAAACATTAGAGAGACAATAAAGGCGACAACAATGCCAAATGCAAATGAAATCACTAAGCTGTGATGTTTGCTATTGTCCTTTTCAGTCAAACTTGAAGCTGCAGAGTATTAGAAAACTACTCATGTTTCCACATTATTACAAAAGAGAGCTTAATTTCACAGAGAATCAGCATACCATTTCTCACAGGTGTAGAATCTGAGCAAAGTTCTTGCGAAGCTGAACCACAAAGGAATGCATTTCCTACAATCCTGTAGTCTTTTGCTAATATATTCGGGGTTGGTCCGCTTAGATTGTTGAATGATAGATCCCTATCCATGATTAAAAAACAATAGTTAAAAAGCATTATAAGATATTGTAAAATTGATAAACTTTGATGTTAGGTAGAGCAAGACATACAAGAAAGAAAGACCTGAGAGGCTAGCAACAAGGTGAGGGATTTGGCCGGACAAATGATTCCTACTAAGCCTCCTAAAAGACTTAAGATGTTAACAATTACGACCATTTAACTGAATCAATCAAGAATCTTTGTATCAAACTCACAAGTAGTTTAAGTGAGTTAAGAACCCTAAAGAAGCTGGGATTTCTCCACTAAACAAGTTCCCAGAGAGATCAAGTGTTTCAAGCTCTGAAAGTTGACCTAACTCTGAAGGAATTGAACCTGTCAACTGATTATTCTGCAGTAACCTACAAAATTAACAAGTAAGCCAATGGATACAACTACACATTCTTGATTGAATCACTATTTTTTTTTAACTTACAATGTATGAAGATGAGTTAATTCCCCAATACTAGTTGATATTGTCCCTGATAATCCTTTACTAGCCATCTCACTGTATTTAGAGATTCAATGTAAACATTTCTCAGAGGCATTTTGTCGAACATAAGATGTGCAATAATGATACTTACAGAGAAACGACGACACCTTCAGAAGAGCAACCAACCATGTTCCAAGTACAAGGATCAACAGAGTTTATATCCCAACCAGACAAAACTTCTCTTTCATCTTTCATCTTGTTCTTTACTGACATTAATGCAGCAACTGCAAGAAGCAGAACTGGATAAAGTTAAAAGTGACCTTTTTGACAATAAAAGTAAGATTTTGAAATTTTCTACCTTCATAGTTAACACCCTTTGGAGATAAAAGACTATCCATGGCAGAAACAGATTCATGGAGAAGAAAGATTCCTAAAAACATAAACTTTATCACAATCTCCATTCGAAAAGTTTTAAGTGAGAGAACAAGTTAATGTTGTTTTTATTTCCTGTGTTATCGTCTTATTTGCCCTTTCTTCTAGGGCAAAAACAATAACACCATTAAAACCAGTGAAATTATTAGCATTACAAAGACACTTAAAACAAATATAAAAAACGAAATTCAATAAATTTACATGGTGGCCCATTTGATCTAGAATGAAGAAGAAGACAAAATACAAAATAGAAGATTAGATGTGGAAGCGAGGTAATCCCTCGAAATTTTCAAACTTGTGTTCCCTTGTCTCTGCTCTGTAAGACTTTGATCTAATGTCAGACTGATAAGTGAGTGAGATTTAAATCCTCTGTAACCAAACGTATGTTAACAATGGTACAACCGCACTCATTATCCCCTTAATGAAGAAACCCTAATTTTCAAAATTCACTATGAGGATATGAATTCTCTTAAAGCTTTGAGGTACAACAGCATTAGAGAAGCTTTACCATCTTATTGCCCCTTTTACAATTACAATCAGAGGAGATGGTTAAAGCCTGTAGATTCAGCGCAAACTAGGTTAGAGAATCGAACAAGAGATCATCGATTAGACAAACTCATCGTCCAGATTAGGAAGCTAAACATCATTCTCTCAATTTCGAAACTCATGTCTTGCAAAAAGCGTGGTCCTTTTGTGTCTTTGCAGCTGATATCTCGATGGAAGAATCTTGTTGGTTTGAATGTAAGTATTGGAGGTTTTATAGGTAAGTATCCTCATGCTTTTGAGATCCTTACACATCCGTATAGGAGGAATTTGTGTTGTAGAATCACTGAGAAATTAAAGGAGTTGATTGATGAAGAAGAGAATGTGATTAGAGAGTGTGAATTAGATGCAGTGAAGAGGATAAAGAAGTTATTGTTAATGTCGAGAAATGGTGTTCTTCATGTTCATGCTTTGAGATTGATAAGAAAGGAACTAGGATTACCTGAAGATTTTCGAGATTCAATTTTAGCTAAGTATAGTTTAGATTTCAAGTTAGTTGATTTAGAGACTTTGGAATTAGTTAATAGAGATGATGATGAGAGATTAGGTGTGGCAAAAGTTGAGGAATGGAGGGAAGTTGAATACAGAGAGAAATGGTTAAGTGAGTTCGAGACGAATTTCGCATTTCCAATTAATCTTCCAACAGGATTCAAGATTAAGAAAGGATTCAAGGAAGAGTTAAGGAATTGGCAAAGGATTCCTTATGTGAAGCCTTATGAGAAGAAGGAGATTTCTCGAGGTTTAGAGAGATCAGAGAAGCGAGTGGTTGCAGTTATTCATGAGCTTTTGAGCTTAACGGTTGAGAAAATGGTGGAAGTTGAGAGATTAGTTCATTTTCGGAAGGATCTTGGAATTGAAGTAAATGTGAGGGAAGTTGTATTGAAACATCCTGGGATTTTTTATGTATCCACGAAAGGAAGTACACAGACTTTGTTTCTAAGAGAAGCTTATAGCAAAAGTTGTTTGATTGAGCCTAATCCGATATACAATGTGAGGCGAAAAATGCTGGATCTTGTGTTGTTGAAAAACCGTCATTCTCGAGAGCTGGTAAAAATGGGAGATGAAGAGAAAAGAGATGGTGAGATTAGCTTTGATGAAGATTGGGAAGGAGAGAGAGATGGAGATTGGGTCTTACCAATTCTAGGGAAGTGAAATTTGTGCAGAAGTCCCATCTTAAATGCATGAAATTTGAAGTTTTTTAGTGAATTAGATGATCCTTATACAATTTTTGTGTGGGGGTAAGTGTAACTAGAGTGAAGCTGAAACAAACAAGAACACTAATTTGTGAAATTTGATCTTAATGATTATAAATCTGACAAGACAAGGGATTGCAGATGTTCTTATGGTGAATCACACCAATAAATGCAACTAAAACAAGATCTAACAATAGATACCAGAGGGGAGAAAATATCAGAAATTTTAAACAAAAATGTGAACAATACAGCCTTTGTGATTGTGTTGGTAGACTAAATCCCTTAGGCAAACATTTTACAGGGCAATACATGAGCATTAACAAATGGCGATTGAAAGAATAATGACCGCTCAACCATTTGAATATCGGATTGGTAGACCAAATCCACCTAGTGCTTCTGTCCATAATGCAAGCTACGAACAGTAAACAAAATCAGCTAGTAATTCTGTCCACCAAGGTCCGGTATCACCGAAGGAGACACCATAAACTGTTCTAGATCTTGTTTACAAGTCTCGGCGAAAGTCGTCCACAACAAAGACATAGTCGGATTCTATTCATGTCCACCAACACAACAATAGACAATCAAACCCTACAGTCTCTGATTCTGTCCACGATTACATTGTAAATTTTTGAAGTTTACCAAATACTAGATCATCTGATTTGGTCCACACATC